>JAOEHY010028792.1:0-38456 GCA_025447955.1 Psilopsiagon aurifrons | reverse complement strand
GGGGGGGTGCTGCACTGCGGCGGAGTGTCGTGTGTCGTGTCCCTCCCACCCAGGATCCTGGTTCCCGGCCGCCACCGAGCTCCCCGGCCACGTCCCCTCCGCAGTGACACCGGCAGACACAGCCTGCCGCGGCTCTGCCTGCGGGATGGGGCCTCCCTCCGCCCTGCTCCTCCTCCGGGCTGAAGCCCGACCCCGGCTGGGACTCGGTGGCTGCTGTGGTCCCCCGGGACCATTCGGTGGGGAGCGGGGGGGGTGTGGGGTGGTGTGTCTGTGTCGGTGAGGCCATGCCGGAGACCACGGGGGATGCGGCAGACGCGGCTCCCCCGTCGCTGCTTGGCCGGCACCTGCCCACCCGGTGGGTGAACCGCAGGCTCCGAGTGGGGCTGCGAAAACAGCGTTGGAGCGGATGTGGACGGCAAAGAGGCCTGCTGCCCTCTGGTGACAGCCGCCACGGGCGGAAGGGACCGCGGGGGGGTATTTACCCACCCGACATCTGCAGTTACAGACCTGGGGGGGGAGGTTTCAAGCGATTCGCTGCGGGCGAGGCACTCTATCTGTACATAAATCACGCAGCGTGCTCTGGGCAGTGCCAGATGTTGTGTGATGGGAGCTGGGTGATGGGAGCTGGGGCGGTGGGCTTCCTCACAGCCCACCTGCGAACGTGATCCGTCGGATGATGTGGATGGGGGCCATAGAGTTGTCTCCGGGGTTTTCAGGCTCCTTTTATGTCTTATGGGAGGAGTGTGCTGTGGAGCTGCTGGATAAAAGGCTCTGGTAGAAGAATGCTGTGCTGTTGTCTTTGGGTGTTTTAAAAGTCACTTTCCCCTCGGTGCTGCTTTAAAAAGCATCAGACAAAGCAAAGATCTGGTGACGGGCCTGTCCTCTGCCTGAATTATGCCTGTGAGCCTTAGCAAAGAGGGGAACCTGGGACTTTGTGGAGAGCATAGCAGACTTGAACCTGACACAAAGGGGAGTCTGAGCAAACTTGGTAGCACACGCAGAAGGTGAACAAGGTCTGGCAGGTGAAACAGGGGAAGACTCCCAGCGTCATAGCGCTGGAGTCACTTTTAGCTGCGCTGTTTTGTAGACAAGAGGCTGAGGATCGGGAGAATTAAGTCATCCTGTAAAGCCTTGGCACCGCCGTGTTGCACAGCAGCAATTCCCATCCTGCGGGTCTCGGCGTGAGCGTGTGGTGGGGCCCTGGCAGGGACTACACGTCCCGGCATGCAGCTCCTGCACAGCCCGACAGCAGGCTGGGAGCTGCAGCCTCCTGGCAGCTCTGCATGTGCTGAGGGCAGCGAGGGTTTGGGTTAGAAAGGGATGATGCTTTTGCAGAGGAGACAGCACCTGCCTTCGCCTCCTCTGCGCCCACAGTGTTCTGATAGGCGCCCGCTGACTCTCATGGGGCCCAAACGCATCCCTCCCCATGGGCCCTGGGAGGTATGTGGACAGCAGAGCCCTCCCGTCACCTCAGCTGTAGAGCTGTGGTCCTTGGAGAGCTTGTGCACTGAGGTCTGGCCTGCAAGCGGGGCAGGGAGCCTGTTGCAGCTCTGCCATTCACCACCTTGTTTGTGTTCCCTGCATGGGAGATTTCTTACTGCCAGAAGGAAAGCTGGGGGGCTGCTCTGCACTGACATTAGGAACCGTGCCTTCTGCAGCAGCGTGGGCAGAGCAGCATGCAATGCTCTGCTCTTCACATCTGCCCTCTCCAGGAATGGATAACAAATCACTGTAGTTTTACTGATGGCATTGTTCTTTCACTCCTTATTGCTTCCTCCAAGGTCAGATTAAACCCTCTGTCCATACATCCTCTCCTGTGGTGCTGAGCTTTCCCAGCCTCTGTTCCTCCTGCAGTTTTGGGTCTTCTTAGCAATCAGAGCAGGAGGAGGAAAGGAAGCTGCTTCACTGTGTTCAAGGGACTTCTGAGGGCGGAGAAGCACATCTGAACCCCAGATCTTCCTATCAGGTGCTTGCCTTGGCGTGTTTCTGTATGGCCATGCTGAGTAGCAAAGGCCAGAGATGCCCAAAGCTTCCTCACTGCTTCTGAGGGTGATTCAAGGGGATAGTTATTGATCTGACTCTTCAAAGTCAATGGCTCTTCCCTCTTCCCAAGTCCTGCCCTTAACTGCTCTGGGTATGCCCAAGCTCATCCACTGATAGATTTGGTAGGCTCCGTAAGTCTTCTGTGTGGAAATACTCAGTGTTTGGGGGCCAGGTCGCTTCCTGGATGCAGAACAAGAAAACCTATTGTTTGTAGGTATGTGAAAGAAAAAAGTGCAGCCATTTGTTTAGAAAAGTGGTGTCCTCAGCACACGGTCAAAGGAGCTGTAATCAGGTTTTGAGAGGCTTCCATGGCTGGAGGAATTAATGAGTCAGGTTTGAAGCAGGACAAGGCAACATGGGAGAAAGACCAAAGGGAGACATTTGTGCATTAACAGTGGCTTGTGGAGGGTGTTCTTGCAGGTTACTTGGCAGTGAGTACTGAGTTTGCTGTAGGAGGGGTTTTACCTCATCCCTCCCCACCTCACATCACTTCCAGGGACCGCTTCCTCTAGGGAGTTCTGTGGTCCCTGCATCCTGCTAACACCATCATGTGTTCCTGATGCTTCCTTCACTCTGAAGTGCCATCTGTTTTCTGACCTGCTCTCTTCCTTTGTTTTCCCACTTTGCTTTCTCTTGTGAGCTAGCAAGCCGGGTAAATATACCCTGTAGAGAGCTTGGTCCCACGGAGTTTGAGGTTTGCTTTGAAAATGGTTTTCTTTGACTGGTATGTCTCCTTGCAGGTCTTTATTCTCCCTTTGGCATTGCTCCTCTCTTCCACAGTCTCCCTTGCTTGGCCTCCTGAATGCCCAGCTGCCAATTACCATGTTTTCCCCTTGTTTCTCCCTGTGTCTTCAGCTGGTTGTGAATCCTGAATGGAGAGCAGCTGAGCTCACATGCTCTGCATGTCAGAGAGCCTTTTCAGGGCTGGCCAGCGGTTTGCAGTCACACTCACCTGTGCTGTGGCCTGCACAATCCTCCAGCAAAGCAGCATGGTGGTCGAATAATACTTGGATGGGAAGCCTTCAAAGGAGTCCTATGTGAGCCAGTGGTTCAGCTGGAAGTGCTTTCTAGTAATGAATCGATGTCCCAGGCCAGGGCTGATGTCGGCCTTGTGATTCTTCCTGTTGGAAGTGAGCAAAGATGCAAAGCTCTTTATGCAAGAGCCTAGGTGATAATCCAGATCCCCTGACCTCAGCCCATTTGGGGTAAGTGCATTCTTCCTGCATAGTGTTTTCAGCCCATTCCTGTTAGATACGTTGCTGTTACGTCCTGAGCTGCAGCAGCATGTGCGAGGCAGTACTTCAGCCATGTCCACAGCAATTCTTGTCACTGCTCAGGCTTAGAGCCTTTTGAGCCTTCTCTGGAAGATACTGTGGTAGAGCAGGGAATTGGTGGAAGGTTTTATATATCTCTATTTACACATACACATGCAACACTTTCTGCTTAAGCTCCCCAAAGACATATCCCTGGTGACTAGCTGGTACAGATTGCAGGTGGATCCTCTCATGGGCACTGGTGCAGGTTGACCTGCTAGCTGAGTAGGTGCGGGTGACATGGAGCACAGACCTCCTGGGTGTCTCTGTGACTGTGATAAGGGCTGGTGCACCGGTAAGCTGGTGTGTCAGTGCCTCCCCACATTCACCATGTAGGTGCTGTACTCTGCTCACTGGTGCTGTGGCTCTGGTCAGAGCTGGGTGTCGTGGTTTAAGCCCAGCCGGTAACTCAGAACCGTGCTGACTTTTCCCTCTCTTCTTCCCCCTGGCTCCTGGTGGGGTGGGGAGGAGAAATGGAAAGAATGTAAATCCCACGGGTTGAGATAAGAACAGTCCAGTAACTGAGGTATAACACAAACCACTGCTGCTACCACCAATAATAATAATGATTATGGAAATAACAAGGGAAGAGAATGTGGAACTAAAAAAGGAAGGAAAATAAACACAACTGATGCACAATACAATTGCTCAGCACCTGCTGATCAGTACCCAGCCCGACCCAAGCAGTGATCTGGGCCTTCCAGGTGACTCCACCCAGTTTCTATACTGGGCATGATGTGCTGTGGGCCCTTTGGCTACTTTGGGGCAGGGGTCCTGCCTCTGCTTCTTCCCAGCTTCTGAGCCCCTCCTCCCTGGCAGAGCATGGGACTGAAAAGTCCTTGGCAAGGGTAACTGAGCAACAACTGAAAACACCCGTGTGTTATCCATATTGTTGTCAGACTAAAGCTGAAACACAGCCCTGCGATAGACACTAGGAGGGAGAAACACAGCTGCTGCAGCTGAGCCCAGGGCACTGGGCTGTGCTGCCGGGGGTACCGTAGGGTGGTTGTCCCTACAGGAGGGCAGGCTGGGGAGCCGGGTCTGCCCCTAAGCAGCTTTATCTTATCGTGCCTGCAGCCAGGGCAACGTCAGACCTGGTTTGGGGAGGCTGATCCCATCCTGGTTTTCAGGACCTCCTGGGCACAAGGACCTAGCCCCCACAGTGCAATCTCCAGTAGTCTGTAATTACAGCACCATGAGCCCGGAGAAGAGGCTTAAACACCATTTTGTGATGGTGTTGGCAGGCCCCTCAAGAGATTTCTATTAAGCAGTTGTCGTTTTCCCCCTTTGTTGTAGCCTGGGAAACGCTGCAGTGCTGGATTTGGCTTGGTCTGATTTGGTTGCTGGGAATGGGATCTTTCCAGCAGTGATGCTGGCCCTCCCTGCCCTGGCTCTGTGTCTCTCTGAGGTGGTTTAATGGGTGGCTTGTGGGGACCACAGCTTGGTTTTGGCACCCATTCAAGTACCAGCAAAGCCTGTGTGTGGAGCAATGTACAGCAGGTGGAGAAGAGCAAAGCAAACATGGGAAGGCCTTTGCTTCCCATTGGAATCTGGGGAAGGGCGGTGGTGGGTGTGACCATAGCAGCCGATCCTGTCTGCCAGCAGAGTCACACAGGGAGCTGGGGTGATAACTGGTACCCCGGGAAGGAGTCAGGGCTGCAGCTGGATGGGCAGCCTCGGCACTGATAGAAGATGTAATGGGATATTTGAGGCGCTGCCATGCTCGGAATCCTTCTCTTCTGTACGTAGACCTCTAACTCGCTTGGCTTGGATGAGCAGTTACTGCCCACACGGTATTTGGAAGGCCTTATTGTGTGGACAGGGTATTCCCAGCCAAGCTGAATGTGTATCTGTGCGCTTGTCTTTCCAGGTGACACAAGCAGCCAGAGCAAGCAACCCCAACACCACACTGTGGGTGCCGACATCTGAGAGCTGCCCTTCCCCTCTGCTTCAGCCCTGCACCAAGGTTATCACCCGTCCCATCATCACTGGTTTCTCTTCCTCCACTAGGGCTGTCTGAAGCAGCAGGGGACCCGCGTGTTCTCCTCCCTGTGGCCCATAGGGACAGCTCTGCAGAGTACGTGTCAGCCAGGTGAGGTGTTCCCACAGCCCAGTGTGTGAAGGGAGCTGGGGTGTGTGCAATCAGCGCTGTCAGGACTGCTGAGCCCTCCTCACAGTTGTTGGGAGCTCAAGGGCAGTGAGTTTTAAGCCCCTGGGAAATTGCAGACTGTGCTGTTTTGCTGCACACGTGCTTCTGCATACTGACTGTGTGGAACGGGAGTGTATCCCAGCTGCTGGTCTCTGCTGGCTGCTGTCCTTCACCTGAGCAAACGGAGCTAAGACTTCACCCAGAGCTCGCAGCAGACATGATCTTGCTCTCTGTCACAGAATCATAGAATCGGTTGGGTTGGAAGGGACCTTTAAGCTCATCCAGTTCCAGCCCCCTGCCATGGGCAGGCACACCTTCCACTGGAGCAGCTTGCTCCAAGCCCCTGTGTCCAACCTGGCCTTGAACACTGCCAGGGATGGGGCAGCCACAGCTTCTCTGGGCACCCTGTGCCAGGGCCTCAGCACCCTCACAGGGAAGAGATTCTGCCCAAGAGCTCCTGCCCAAGAGCTCATCTCAATCTCCCCTCTGGCAGTTCAAAGCCATTCCCCTTGTCCTGTCCCTGCAGGCCCTTGTCCAAAGCCCCTCTCCAGGTTTCCTGCAGCCCCTTTATGCACTGGAACTGTTCTAAGGTCTCCTCTAAAAGAGCTTTCTCTTCTCCAGGCTGATAAACCCCAACTCTCTCAGCCTGCGCCCTCTCAGTCTCCATAGCAGAGCTGCTCCAGCCCCTGGATCATCTTTGTGGCCTCCTCTGGACTCATCCCAACAGATCCACATCTTTCTTGTGTTAGGGTCATCAGTGCTGAATGCAGTACTCCAGCTGAGGTCTTACTAATCACCAGTACCTGCTTAATGGTCTCTTAGTGATGGTAAAGAGACATGTTATGCTGCTAAGCACAGATAAAGAATTGCCCTCTGTTCTGATGGAGCTGCTTGCAAATCCCACTCCACCTAGCTCACAGCACCCTCTCAGGGCTCCCCTGCCTTTTGACAAGAAGCATTTTAACACAAGGCTCACCATGCCGGATTCACTTGTCTTCCCCCACCCTGCCCTGCTGAGCAAGCAGCCTGGTATTGGACAGCAGATCTCCTATATATGTGTAATGCAGCAGCTTCTCCCATTACGTGTTCTTGGCATGGACCTCTTCTCTGGCTGGGATATTGCCTAACCCAGGTGATATTAGTGAACTTGTATTTGGGCTGAATTAATCATGTTAGTTCAGTTTAGTGCTCTGGCAGTAGTTTAGAAGCTGGTACAACTTGCACACCCTTGACAGAGTTGCAGTGCCTGTCGGGAATAGGATGGGATACTTCACTGGCAAACTGGTCACAGTGGAGGTTATATCTCCAATAGAAAGTGATCACCCTGACATTCTTCAGCCTGCTCTTAGCTTGTGTGGGCTGCTATCAACCCTTGGTCCGACCAGCTCATCTAGGACTAGGTCTTTTTTGCACTGGAAACCCCAAGAAAATGCTGCCCTCCCCTTCAGAGATGGGGTCCTGCATCCCATGTGAGTATTAGCACTGGAGTTATGCGAGGAATCCCCTCTTTGCCCTACCATCTCTGCTGCAAGTAGGTCGGGCATTCAAAGACCCTGTTCATGGGAGTGTTGGGACAGCTGGATCCTTGTTCGGGTCTCGCTGCTCCCAAGAATGGAGCAGAGGATCATCTGCTGAGGCTAATTTTAGGTCTCCAAACGTTGCTGGTGTCCCTCTGAGCTCCTATTTGTGTGCGATCCCACAGCTCCCTGCTAAGCGCTATGTGACAGTGCCGTACCCTTGTGTGTGAAGGCTTTGCTGGAGCATAGCGTCCCAGGGGTTAGGAAGAACTTTGAATTCCTCACTTACCTAAAGTGTCTAAGCCATATCAGACGTATGTGTGACCCCTTTTTTTAGCCTTGGCACCGAGCACACTTTGGACCTTGCTTTGTGGGTGCCCGCACACTGTATGGTGGGAAGCAGGCTGCAGCTTTCCAGCCTTTTACTGCTGAAAATGCAGCATTCACTTCCTGTTGTCTTGGATGGGTGCTGCAAAACCCCTGGGTATGGAAATACCCCAAAGCCCACAGCCAGAAGTGATGAGAGCCCAACTCCAGCCCTCTCTGTACTGCTGAATGGCTGCTGGGCATCTGTCACCTCTATTCTCCAGCCCAGCACAGCTGGATGAAGCCTCTTGGCCTCAGCCTTGTTTGTACACCCAAGACTTGGCCTCTGTGCACTTTCTGTGTTCCACTCAGGTGGAGCTTTATTAAGCGCTGAGCTTTGCTAAGTTTTATGTCAAGGCAAGATGTGGCTCTGCAGTTTTGGCCTGTCTTTATTTTTAGCCCATGTAAGACATGGTTGATGATACAAGAAGGAAGTTGCACAGTCTCCTGAGCTCTGTGACTCATGCTGGATCAGGACTCAGGCTTCGATAGCCTCTGCTATAACCCACAAGTGATGTAACTGGATGTGACGGGCCCTGCTAGATCTGGGGAAGGACAGAAGGGAGAGGGAAGCAGAGGTTTAGAAGGTTTTGGGGTTTCAAGCCGTTCCATTAAGTCATTGGATTCATTAATTGAAAGATGTCAGGTATCACACGTGAGCGTGGTTCAGCAGGGTCCTTTTCTTCTCCTTGTACCCATATGGGAGAGGTGAAAGAGAGAGGAACTCTGCTTACATGCCATGTTAGGTAACTGTTTAGCAGCACATAGCAACGGTAGACAGCAGCTTTTAGGACAGGAAGCAAAGCAGGATCCTGTCTCTGGTTCAAGACACAGAGAGGTTTGGTGCAGCAGAACAGACCAGCCCGAAGTGGGAATGGGCTGGGACTGGAGAGCAGACATTCAGGAGGTGCCTGCCAGGCTGCAGCGAGAAGAGTCTGGGACCCCCATCAAAAACTGGTGCTGAGACAAGGTGGAAAGAGCTCCTGACCCGCAGGCAGATGTGTTGTGCGGGGCTGAGCAGGGGCTGTGGGTCACCACCGTGGAGAAGGCAGCATGGGACAGTCAATGATGCTGAAGCATCCCTGTCTGCCACAGCACAGTGCGGGTCGAAGCTAGAGGGGCCTCTACACCTCAAGTCTGGCTGCCGTGTCATGGGTTAGGACCTGACATAGCAGTGTGGGAGGCACCAGGTACAGGGTAGGCACCTTGCCCAAGAAGCATGTGGAGATGATGGCCTGGGGAGTGTGCTTCCCCCTCAGCTCCCTTCCTTCCTCAGGGTGATGAACGGCCCTTCAGGAGCACATTGAGGCATTTGGATGTTGTGCAGCAGGTTTTACGTGTAGGGGAGCAGGGAGGGGACAGCAAGGCCGGGGGAGCAGAGACAAAGAAGGGAGGCAGGAGCATGCTTGGGGGGATTGCTATGGCAACTCACCACTGCAAGTGTTGCTGCTCTGTGCTTTCCACAGCACACCGTGAAGGAGTAGCCAGGGCAAATGTACAACCTGCCACAGCCCTTGATGCAGCCCCATCCCAGCCACGCCATGGGCTCAGCACCGCTGGGCTCCTGCATGGCAGTCTAGCATCCAGAGCCATTCTGCTCCATCAGCAGCCTTCAGGGTGTTTCATTCACCTCCTCCCCTCTTTCGCTTCTCACTGGGGAAGGGTCAGGCAGCTCCTGTTTGCAGACCTGTTGTGTTTGAAGGCTTGAGTTGCAGAGCAGGCTAAACCAGAAAGAAAACCAGTCTCCTGAGCCCTCTCACTGCACCACCAAGGAAAGCATGTCATTCTGCTGCCCTTGCTTGTCCTCAGTTAATCAATGTAAGTGTCTCCAGTCATGCATGCATCTTCCCAGGATGCCTGGCCCTGTGCAGAAGCATCCACCTCTCACAGCCAGTTTGCCTTGCTCCGGGGTATCCATACTGGGAGGGAGAGCAGAGGCTCTAGTGAGGCCTCTGATGTGGCCTGAGATCACCCTCTGGGGCAGGTAAAGGAGAGGTTAGACGTTTCTGAAGCTGCCTTTGGGTAGACCCATTCCCACGTGCTGGTGGAGAGCTGGCTCCTGTTGCTGAAGGGAGCGGGGAACATCGTGATACCCGCTGTGCAGAGAGAATAGGTCAGGAAACCAGCTCCAGCCTGGCCATATTGTGTGGCTTTGACCTGACCTGTTATCACGATGCGCCTAAAGCCCTGGATACGAGCCATGGGGAAGGGACAGGCTGGCAGCAAGCGCAGTTTGCCCGCCTTAGTGTGGATGTCTGTGTGATCTGTAGGGCTCTCTCATTACACCTCCCAAAGGTCAGTGCTCGCAGAGAGCTGCAATGCCTTGCCTGCAGCTCTGCACCCAGAACAGAGGGGAAGGAGCCGGCCCCACCACTTCCACCTTCGGAGGATGCTCTGAACTCACATGTGTGGGGTTGCCATGGGTTGCTGCTGTGGTGCCTGCGATCAGTTTGTCTGGGGCTGGGATGTTCAGACAAAACTGGGGAGGAAAGGGCGCCTGTTTGTGAGCTGCCCATCAGCCCTGTGCTCACAGGCGTCACAGCCTGAGCTGTTTCTTCTCCATCCAGCCCTGAACTAGGGTTCGAAGCCTCGGAAACTCCCCAGAAAACCATTTCACCATTCCCAATCTGCCATCACTTCCCTCTCCTGTTTAGGGTGATTATAAGATCTGTATAGACTGTGCAATGCTGCAGTTCCAAATCAGCCATTCAGTACTTAAAAGGGACCTATAAGAAAGATGAGGGGAGTCTTTTCAACAGGGCCTGTTGCAATAGAATGAGGAGTGATGGTTTTAAACTAAAAGAGGGAGATGGATGTGTGGAAGGAATTCTTTACCAAGAGGGTGTAAAACACTGGCACAGGTTGCTCAGAGAGGTGGTGGATGCCCCATCCCTGGAGGTGTTCAGGGCCAGGCTGGATATGGTTCTGGGCAAACTGATCTAATTGAAGATGTCCCTGCTTGTTGCAGGGGAATGGACTGGATGAGCTTTGTGGGTCCCTTCCAACCTAAACCATTCTGTGATTAGAACTCCCAAACAGGCTAAGCGTGTCTGTAAAATGTCCCCTGGCCTCTGTACCCTGGTGTTCCCAAGGGAGAACACCTCCTTATTTAGGAGGTGGAAGCTGGAACATGGAGCCTCAGGGAAAACTGTTTGCAGCAGAGAGCAGTGTGCTTCCTCCCTCCCTCACACTTCCCGCAGATTCCTTCCCTTTTCAGGAGGGAACAGCTTGCTTCCCATGGAGGAAGCTGGGATGCTGGTGCCTGACCCTGAAGGCAATTCCAGGTCAGCGGCTTGGGCACTGCGCTTTATATATGTGACCCTCAGCACCTGGTATGAGAGCTGGTGTTTATAATGTATTGCAGGTGTGGATGATGGTGGAGTGTGGTCAGAATCCAAACTGTGCTTCCCTCTTACCCCTCTTATACAGCCTGTTGTTTCTCATCTGCCCCCCAGACCATGGCCTCAAGATGTGCTACGAACTATACCATGAAGTGGATGCAGAGCCCATCAGAGAGGGCTCTGGGTTATGGATGTGTGCAGGGGTGTGAATGTTGGTTTCTAGGGCAGATGCTCTCTCTTGCCATTTCTACAGCACCTTTCTGAGACTCAGCTCCTGGGTGCTGTGACCTGATGGGGTATGACTGTGTCATCTCTGAAGTGCTGCTCCCTCTTTTTCTGCCTTGCCTGTTCATACTGCAAGCACAAAGGATCAGAAAAGCCTGAAGGTGGTGGGGTCACATACTCTTCTCCCAGTCTGGTGAGTATTTAAGACAGGCAGTGCTGGAATAAGCATTTGGGGAGAGGCAGCCAAGAGAGATTTCCTCCTGGCTGAGCTGCAGTGTTGAAGTTTGGAAAGTCCTGTGTGGGTTACGTGCTGCTGCACTTCACTGCTGCCATCGCCTTAGGCAACTCGGGGACGTGCAAACCTGCTAATACTGAGTGGGGATACCGTGCTGAGCAAATGGACAGTGTCCTTTTGGACATCAGGAGCAACTTTAATGCTGCTGCTGCTGTGGAAAGAGAGCTGGGGATTACAGCAGGGAGATGATGGATCATTGGAACCAAGAGGAAACTTTGACTCGGTGGATTTTTCTACCTGCATTCCCTAGCCTGTGAGACGATAGCTAAGCCCAGCAGTGCTGTATGGATTGCCCCGACTGGAAGATGCATAACAAATAGCTTGCAAAAGCCAACTCTTTGCTCAACTTGGAAGTGGAGAAGATGCCTGGACTCTGTGCAATGGGGGTTTCTTGCTGCCAGGCAGCAGAGCTGTAGCTGTGCAGAGAGCACAGCGCAGGCGGGTTAGCACGGTCGCTTGGGTCCTTTCTACACCAGTGTTTGCACTGCTGGTGAGATTACCATAGCTGGGCTGGTGGTGTAGAGAGGGTAAGCTCAAAGTCCTTGAGCTGTGGCGTCTGGCAGAACAAAGCCGTTGTGGCATCAAGTGCTGGATCTGAGCTTTGCTTCTTATTCATCTTCTAGGAGCAGCAACAGCTGAAAGTATGAGCAGGTTTTGGGGAACTAGAATGTTCCCAGGCTTTCTGTCTGTGTCTGGTCTGCTGACATCCTCCCTGGGCTGACGGTCTGAGATCTTCAGGTATTTGCAATGATCTCTCCAGGCCTTATGATAAATCTGGACAGGGAGGACACAAAAATCAGCGGCATCAATCTGGCCCCCTGAAAGTGTTGCTGCTGTGCCTGTTCTTTGTAACCAAAGGGCTGTTCCATGGCTTAGATTTGCTGAGGAAACAGAGCCCCTGTCTTGCTCCAGTGCAGCTATCTCCGTGGAAGCTCAGGAGGAGTGATCTATTACAGATCACAGCTCTGTTTAATTCAGTTTCTCTTCAATATCATACTGTTAGAGCAGCGGAGCAAAACGCAGTAGTGCTTCCGGAGGAAGGCTGCTATCAGAGGCCACCTCTGTAGCAGAGGCTGGAAGCAAGGAGGAGCAGCTTACCAGGAAATGCCTGTGTTCATGTGCTGGTCGCTTTTGGGAAGGAAAAGGCATCACCCACTTGAAAGCTTCCTCAGTGCGCAACCCCAGGCGTTGGTGGTGGAGCTGCACCAGTGTGAGCAGTACTGGGAACACTCAGTTCTTCCCTCCAGGGCCTGGGAAAGATCTCACCAAAGTTGTAGTCTGAAAGGAAAGTCAAATTCTGTCCTTAATCAAACCCCCGAGTGGGAGTTTTTGAGTGTTTTTTGTCTGGGGAGGGGTTTGATGGTGGTGTTTTGATTTGGTTTCGGGTTGGTTTTTTTGCTATCTAAAAGACATTACTTGCATAAATTCATGCAAGGAAAGAGCAGGGAATTTCCTTTGGAATGAGCCTGCCTGACACTCGATACGTCTCAGATGTGTGTTAACAGAGAAATGAAAAGATTGCGCCATAAAGTGATAGGGGATAATGAGTTTAATCTCTGCTATGCTGTCATGGGAGATAGAGCTGGGGCAAGGGTATTGGCACTAGCGTTATGGTTTTATGCCAACAACAGCAAATGCCACCTTAACATGTTTCCCTGGGGAAGGGTCTGTTTTCAGTGTCCCCAGGAAGGTGGAATTAAGGAGCCAAAACACCTGAGCTTAGGTAAAGATGCCCGGAGACTTTCAGATGAGAAGGGTATAATATCTGCGTATTTTCTGCAGCTTGATCTCTGCTTTCCCATTCAGTGGCCCAGAAGGGCTCTTAACCTCACTGTGATCTTGAGAAATGCAGTAAAAAAACCCTTAACTTTAATAACGGTAGTGACATGTCTAACCCAGAGCCTGAATGAGCAAATCTTTAACTTCTCTGCAGACAAGGCAGATAAATGGGTGGTGATTTGCTACTGCACCAGTCATAGGGATTCTAAAGGATGCTGGAGTGGGTGAGCACTGTTGTGGAAACCTTAACTGGAAAGCAGGCCCTCAAAAGGGTTTCTGGAGGTGTGTGGTGAAAGCAGAGAGGCTGGCATCAGTATCTGGAAACTTACCAGCTCTAGAGCTTTACCAGAGTATCCAAGAGGTTACTGAAACACGAGGGTCTTTTCAAGTAAAGAATGCAACCACTTGCTGTCAAGGAGCATCCAGTCCCCTACCAGCCTTTGGGATCCAGGATAGTCTTCTGGTTTATACTGCTTTATCTGGGTATTTAATTTGTTTGGGTTTGGTTTGGGGCTTTTTGTTCCTATGTGACATACCTTGCTTTTCTGGGCCCTGATAAATTGCATGTATTGGTGCAGAACCGTGCATGTCCCCATTCTCTCTGGTAAGGAGCATGTGGGTCAGTCCATGGGATCAGTTGGTGCTATCCAAAATGGCCAGCAGCAGAGTGGGGCCAACTTCTGCTTCAAGAGAGGTAGGAACAGAGGAGGCTTGTAATTCAGATAGATGATTAATGTGGGCCATGTGGGTGTCCTTATCTCTGTCCATCGCTGGGGTTTTCAGAGGTGTCGGTACCATCCCTGCCCTGCTCCCCATGCTGTGCTGGGTGCTGCCTCCCTGCTCTCTGTCCTTTCACCGTGACTCGGTTTCCCTGTGGCCTGGGGTGGAGCAGGACCGGAAAGGGGCAGAGGGGAAGTTATGGCAGCTGGTGGGAAATGGCATTTTGGGTGCTGCAAAGCGGCCCTACCCCATCCTGTCTGCAGAGGTGGTGTTTTGGGGTGCAGCAATGCGAGCCTGCTCTGTCTGCTGTGGAGCTGTGTTTCAGGGTGCTGCAGGGCAGCTCAGTTCCATCATTTTGGGGTGCCACAAAACACTCCTTGCTGCATACTGCCTTCTCCTTTGCCAGGGATCACGCTAGGGGAAGGAGGGCTGGCTGCACCTTCCATTCCCTCTGCATTCCCACATGCAGGGCATATGATCATGATAGCCCATGGCACTGCTTCCTCCCTTACGTGATTTATGGGCTGCTGCTCAGGACATGGGTCCGGGCTTGTCTCAGACAAAGCAGGAATCCAGAGTGCTGTCACCACACTTACCTACGTGCAGGCTGTGGAGGTAACCACGTGGCATCCCTCGCTGTCTCTGCTTTGGGCACGGAGCAATGGCTGTGACTGGGAACAGGAGCAGAGGAGTTCCCAATCCTATCTGCTTCTTTCCTCACTCCCATTCCTTCTTTGCAGCCCCAAATCTGCCTGCATGGAGCACGTTTTGCAATAAACCTGCTGAATTCAAGGCAGGCAGAATAAAACCAGGAGGCTATAAAACATTGTGAGCTCAACCCACGTGTCTTGCAGCAGTGTGGGGCACACGGTCCCCACATGCACGTGCTGGTACTAGTTTGTACTGATGATGAGGACGGCCAGAGCATCATCCCCCTCTGCCCGTTTTGTGTATCTGATGTGTCCTGCAAGCCACCAGCAGACGGTCAGCACAGCTCTTCTGTAGGTCCGGCTTCCCATGGATGCTGCAACTCGCCTTGCTTCTCTGAAGCAGTCTTTATTTGAGGCAGTGCCCTAAGGGTTAAGCCACAGTTGTGGGGTAGGGTTTGTAGCAGGAACAAAGAGGGCTTTTAAGGTCTGTGTTGGGCTGGGAATAGAGGGAATGGATTGGGCCTTTCCCAGTGTGTTGAATTACAAAGGTCATGGAGACCCTTTTGCTGGGAGGCAGCAGTGGTTGAGGTCGCTGCTGGAAGAGAGAGAAAAGAAATTGTGAAACTCAGTGAGAACAACTTCATGGGGAGCTTTAAGAGTGGAGTGAAAACTGGAATTGTATCCTGAGATGAATGAGTGGTGAACACAAGGCTGGGAGCCAGGAGGCCAGGGCTGCAGGCTTTGTGCAGGCCTTCTGCCCTGGGATTTTGGGGTGGGTTGGTTTTGTTTTCCCCCTCCACATAGTGTTTGCAGCTGCCCTCACACATGGCATGTGAATTAGCAGCATCACCCCTGTAGCCAGCTCTTGGGCCTCTCCAACGGGCTCTGAGCCGACAGAGGCTGCAGACAGTAAAAGGCAATGCCTGGAAGGGAGGATCTCTCCGAAATGCAGACAGAGGAGACAGCTCTGGGTGCCTGCAGGCACATTGTGCCTGGACAGAAGAGAGAAGTTGACTTTTCAATGCCTGACCAAGCTAAAACTGGATTTCTCATGTGTACTTCAGGAGTAAAGCCCAGTTATAGCCCCTCTGCTTAATGTCATCTATTCAGAGTGCCATGCGAGGGTCCAGCAACAGAAGCTACGGAAGGGATGGATGGCAGAAACATCTGTTTCCCTTCCCACAGCAAGGTGGGAAGAGGACGCTGCCCATTTCCATCTCCAGCTTCGGATGGCATGAGCCAGCCGGCCGGCCCACCCAAGATCTGTATGGAGGGCTGCAGGATGTGCTGAGTCAACAAGAGCATCCCCTTGTTGAGGGCGGGGGGCTGATCAGGGCTGTGGAACAATAAGGGCTTCCAGCTTGCAGGAAGGATGAGCACCAGCTGTGAAGCACACGGTGGGCTTTCCAATTTTAGCCAGCTCGGATTTGTGTTACTGACCAGAAAAGGCAGTTTAGTCCTTGAAACTTGGCACTTGTCCTTTCAGCTCCATCCCCTGGCACAGGATGATGGAGCACCCCCATCTAAGCTTTCATGTAAAGAAATTCCACATCTGGTCTTTATGTTGGATCAAATGACCTTGGATGTGATTTTTGGAGCAAAAGGCTGATGCTTCATTGCGACCTGTCTAGGAGGTGAGAGCTGATCCCAGGGAATACTCCATGAGGGCCACTGCATCCAACACCTGACTCAGCAGCTTGGAGGCTGCTCTACTTTCAAGCACCAAGGGGGAACTGTAGAGAGCACAGAGCTGCTTTGAGAAGGAGAACCCAGAAGTGGAAGGCTTCAGGGCTCTCAGAGACCACAACATCTTCTGCTCACCTTGGTAGACGGCCTGTTGTCAGATTCACGCACTGTGTGCCTGTTCTTGTAACCAGGAACCATTTCAGCACAGGTGTCATACTTCTTGCTGCTTAGCATTGACATTGAGAAAGCCTGAACTTCTTCATCTGCTGTTGCCCATAATCTTCTTTCAACCCCATCTTCTGGCATCACCTGTGCTGCAGAAGCGTGCCACTAACATAAAGATGGGTGAGTAAACTCCTCTCTGCTGACAAGTCCCAGCTTGCTGACCTGAAACCTGCTATTTGAAGGCAGCAAGGTCTTGTCACTGTACTTTGAGGGGATGCTCTGCCACCCTTCTTAGCTGCCTGGGCTGCAGAAGGGGAACCAAAGGCAGTTGCAGGGGATTCCCTTGGTGTGAGAGAGGCGTCAGAAGCAAGAGCAGCTTGACTGTCTCTTCTCTGCTGTTCTGGGTGTTACAGATGGGGTGTTACCCCTCTGTTAGTCACAAATGGGGTGCTGGAAGGAAATCATCACGGTCTGTCTCAAAGTGGTCTGTCTCATATGGTGAGCGCTATGGACCCCCCCATCCTCCAGCCTCCTTAGAAGGACCCCAGGGACCGAGGCATCCCGAGAGAGGAGGGGTGATGTGCAGGGGAACTGTTGTTTTCTTTGCTCAGAGAAGGGAGAAAGGCTCTGTTTGTACATAGTGAGGGTCAGGAATGTAAAAATCCATTGAGAATCAGCAGTTCTGACGTCTAGTCCTGAGCTTTGGCAGAAAAACAGTTTTTGTCTCTTTTAATGCATGATAGCCCAGCTCAAAACATTGTTCCTCCTCCCCGGCTGAAGGACAGTTTAGTCTGGCTTTAATTCCTGGATGTCAGGGCCTCCTGACCCAGCCGGAGCTGTGTGACCCTGCTGGGGATGTGATGGTTGAGTGACTTGTCCTGTTGCAGCACCAGCAAGCTTTGTGTGAGCAATTCCATGTGTAGGCAAAACGCTGCAGCTGGCCAAGTGCTCCTGGGTGGAGGGGATTGGAAGGGACCATAACCACCTCTTGCCACCGTGACTCTGACACGTGGGATGCGGAGAGGAAAGGGTGTGAAAAGAGCCTGTGTTTGATCCCAGTGATTTCCTCCTGTAGTCAGTGTGAAACGGGTCCTCCAGCTACAACAGGCGCAGGCACAGGTCCGTGACCGGGTGTGCTGCACGGGCTGGTGTCTTCTGCGTGCGCCGGCGCTCTCGTGCGTTTCTTGACACAGATGGATGTGCTGTGGTATGCAGAGCTGCTCGCCGGAAGGGAGGTGTGTGCTGCAGCTCTCAATGGGCTCCAGCATGGCTGCAGTGAGCTGTCTGCCTCTTGTCACCTCTGCTGATGTGGTCCTGTGATGCTGGGGAGAGGTGAAGGGAAAGGATGTGGAGTGAAGCCTGTTCAGGCTTCAGCTCCTAGAATTAGGGGCATTGCTAGTCAGGAAGCAGCCTGCAAAGGATGTGTGTACATGGCATTGTGCGTGTGGCTTGTGCAATCCAGATCTAGGAAATGGACTGTACAAGCCTGTGGGCCCTTGTCATGGCTTTATCCCAGCTGGTAACCCAGAACCATTCTCCCCCATTCTTCTGCCCCGGATCAAGGTGGGATAGGGAGGAGAATGGAGAGAACGTAAACCCTACTGGTTGAGATAAGAACAGTCCAGTAACTGAGGTGTAGTATAAAGCTACCACTAGTAATAATAATAATTGTAAGGGAAATCACAAGTGGAGAAAATATGAAACTAAAAAGAAGGGGAAAAAAACAATTAACAGCAGTGATTCACAATAGAATTGCTCACCATGCGCCGATCGATACGCAGCCCGACTCAAGCAGTGATCTGGGCCTTCTGGGTGACTCCCCCCAGTTTCTATACTGGACATGACATGCTGTGGTATGGAATACCCCTTTGGCTACTTTGGATCAGGGGTCCTGCCTCTGCTGCTTGCTGGTTTCTTGTGTCACTGGCAGAGCATCAGAGCCTGAAAAATCCTTGGCCAGAGCAAACATTACAGAGCAACAACTGAAACATCCGTGTGTTATCACCGCTGTTCCCAGATTGAAACCAAAACACAGCCCTGCACCAGCTACTGGAAGGAGAAAAATAGCTGTTGCGTCTGAACTCAGGACAGCCCTGCATGTGCAGTGGCACCAGCTGGTACCCACCGCACCCGTGCTTAGAAGAAAACCCTTTCTGTCCTCCAAAAAGCTCTCAGTCAAACTGGGAAGCGGCACAGCCCCATGGGGCATGTTTGGCTGTACCGGACAGCAGGTTAGCGGTGTGGATCCAGGCTGTGGCAGCACCCTGTATCCCTCCCGCAGCCAGAGGTGCAGGGCTGATAAAGCACAGGGGCTTGCCTGGAAGTCAGCCCTCCCCCAGCATCGCTCCTTATCTCGGCAGTGCTGGCACGGGGCAGTGCTCCCAGTCTGCCCCGGCTCCCACAGTGGACCTGAGCCAGCGTGGCTCTTGTGTCTGTGTGTGTGCTGGAGGCACCGAGCCTCTGGCATCGGCTCCCTGCTCCATTTGCTGCCCTGCAGAGCATGTGGCATGGCCCGAGAGCTGCGTCCAGGTCGCACGCAGCGGCACACGTGTGCATGCACAGGGCTGCGGCTGCAAGGGGTGAGTCAGGCAGGAGGAGGGTGTGAACCAGAGGCAATGAGTCAGCGGGAAGCAGAACACACGTGCTCGCCCAGGGATGTGCCGTAAGGGAGCCCAAAGGGCCTGGATGAGTGACGGGTCTCCAAGTGATGGGGTAGGGGATGGAGGAGAGCTGGGGAAGCCAGAGAACATAGCGTGTTGAAGCAGTGCCCGTGGCTTAGGAATGGGCTGGGATCTGACTCAGCCATGTGCCGAGCTTCTTCCTTGCCCGTCTGGAATCAACCGGGTTGGAAAAGACCTTCAAGATCATTGAGTCCAACTCTTTCCCCAGGACTGCTAAGACTAAACCATGCCACTGAGGGCCTCATCTACACCGTCTGTGAACACCTCCAGGGACGGTGACTCCAGCACTGCCCTGGGCAGCCTGTTCTAATGCCTGAGCACCCTCTCAGTGAAGAAATCGTTCCTAATATCCCATTTAAACCTCTCCTGGCTCAGCTTGATGCCATTACCTCTTGTCCTGTCACTTACTAGCTGGGAGAAGAGACATCTCCAGCCATGGGTAAATTGCTGTCCCGAAGTGGACTGAGGTATCCTCAATGCTGAGGCCTTCGCAGGAGGGACCGAAGAGGAGAAGAAGGAAGCACTGCAGTGACCAGATTTCCCAGCCACCTGTGCATGGGCTGGATCTTTGCCCCATGGCTGTTCTGTTTCTGTTTAGCTTCGTTGGTCTCTTCAGAGTTTGGCTGCTGATGGTCCTGCTTATCACCCCTGGGCATGATGGAGATACTGCAGCATTGAAGCCAAAGCTCTCTGTATTTAGGACCAAACTTCTCAGAGCAGGAATTTGGGCTATCCCTGCTCAGGATAATCTGTGTTTGTTGCAGGTTTGCTATTGCTACTAACCAGAGCAAGGATCACATACTTGAAAACCAGCCCCCACTGGTCTCAGTGTTGAGGTGAGTCTTTATATCCAGCGTCCTCAAAGTGTACAAGTGTCTGCTACATTGCAGATACCTCCTGTCCACCCTACTGTCACCCTTGGCTTGGCAGGATGGAGACTTGCAGGCTCCAGCAGCCTCCAGAGATGCTCTGCCATGGGGCTTCTGGTGTACTGCAGCGAGCAGAGGCTGAGAGCAGTGGGTTCAAGCAGCCTGGGAAAGGGAAGGCAGCAAAAGGAAGGCACTGCTGCCAAAGGCTGTGGGTTTGGAGAGAAGCCGGAGCTGGGCTCGCCTGGGAATTGCCCAGGCACAGGATGAGCATTAATGGCACAGAAGGGAAATTGCAATTAGATATTAGGACAAATATTTCCCCAAAGGGCAGTTGGGCTCTGGAGCAGAGCCCAGAGAAAGAAGGCAGCATCCACATTTGGAGACACTCAACCCTTGGCAGAGGCAAGCCCTAACCAACCTGATTGAGCTTGGCCCTGGGACCAAACCCCCTGATGTCCCTTCCCACCATTGTTATTCCCAAGTTCTGCAGTTCTTGGGGTGCTTGGTGATGTAACTTATCATGCTGGATTGACCAGCTTGGGGGTTGTTCTGTCCATCTGCTTCTCCTCGCTTGGTTCATCTCATCCACATGGTATTAGCAGTGCAGGGAGATGGAAGCACTGCCTTAGCAGCATTGCCCAGCTCTTTGATTGAGAGAGAAAGTTTAGATGTCCTATGAGTCTGTTCATTCAGGACGGAAATCAAATATCACCTGAAAGAAGGCAGGCTTTATTTTAAATTGCCTAAGTAAAATCTGCACAATGGAAGCAAGGAATGAAAAATGTTCCAGTTACAGCAAGCACGGGTAGGCTCCTCTTCTAGGGACCAGAGCCTCTGGATCACTTTGTAGTAGATGCCCCTTTTCTTTGACTTTTCCCTTAGTTAATCCTTTAGTTAAACTGATAAGCTCTCAAATCAAAGCGAGCTGCAGCACCCATCTCTCCACCGCCGTTCCCACCCTGTGTGAGCACAAAGAGCCAGTTGGCAGTGAAGCTCTGGGTGTAAACCACTCATCCTGCTCTGCTGGCAGTGCAGAGCTGTGATCAGTATCAGGGTGCTGGTGCTGTTGGGATGCTGGGAATCACTCTGGCCCCCAGCCCTCCAGCCAGAGGGGCTCCAGGTTTATCTTCCTCTTGTCTGTCCCAGAGACAGTGCCAGTTGCAGGGGAAGTCACCTCTTTAAAGGCTCCAGCTGCCTGACCATCCTGAGCACATGAAGGCTGAGATGAGCGCAAAAGACTGTCTGGAAAGAATTATTTGCTCTCAGTATGTTCTGTTTCTTTGCCAGCCTTTTATTCTCATGGCTGCTCTGCTCTTTTCCCAATCCTGCCCTGCAAGGCTGGCTGCTGGCAGCCTTATCAGCCTTGTCTTCAGGAAAAAGCTTTGGTCAGCAGTTTATTGTGTCTCCGAGCTTTGACCCTGCTGCCTGATGTTGCAGAAGCCTGTGTCTGGTGTGTGAGTGCTCAAAAGGGAGTAGTGTTCGCCCCATCCCGTGTGTGAGAGTAATAAACCAGAGCAAAGGGGGCTGTGTGTAGCCATGGTGCCTTGGTAGAGCTGACCTGCGGCAGTAGTTGCGTCTGCCTCCCCATCTGTCAGAGGCTGGGACGATGTCCAGGCGCCCCAGATGCTTTTTTGTGGGTTTTCAAGGTCTAGGACATTCCCATGAGCCTGTGTTAGTCTCCAAATCCCTTCCAAAGTTGTTCCTCTTAGCCTTTCCCTTGGTTTTCATAGATGCTGAGCTGCTGCCTCGCTCCAAGCCCTCTGTGTTCTCCCTTCATTGGTAGTCCACTCGTTACTCCATGCTGCTCTTGGCAGTCTTGTGTCACTTGGATACCACCTGAACACATCAAGAGCAGCAGAGACTGGTGGTCTGAACCAAGAGGCCCATGGGGTCTGTATCCAGCAGCAAAGGTGGAAACAGCAGCAGCATCCTTGTGTGGCCAGGATGAGCTGATTCCTGGTAGTCCACGGAGAGCTCTCAGGTGTCCCCCTAAGAAGATCAGGTCTCAGGGGACACCTATGCCCCAGCAGCACATCTGCCACCAAGGCTTAAGGTGTTTTGGACTCACCTGCTGTAGTTCAGCTGTTTTCTGATGTTCCTGAGCTTTGTGTGCTCCTGCAGAAGCAGCACAGCAAAGCACGGGCTGCGCAGTTGGCAGTGAGCAGTGCTTGCACAGGGGCTTTTTCCTCTTGCAGGGACCAATATGGGGACTCAGGTCCAGTGCATAGGGGTTATCTGGGGATGCATCTGCCTCTGGAGCCCGTCCCTGACCAGTATTACTTCTGTGAAGACTCAGGATGCTGATATGCCGATGCCCTGATGCTGCGTAGTCACTACAGGCTGCACTCACCAGATAGCCCTGAGGACACATCCACTCCAGCCTTCTCTTGACTTGAAGCACTTGCTGAGCCTTTGCTTCCTCCACATCCATGAAGCATACAGGTGCCCAGCAGATCCCCCCCTTCTGTCTGGAGGGCATCCCTAGCTGCGTGCATTGCTCATTGGCAGCCCTGGGGGATGCACTGGGCAGAGGGCTCTGCTGTTGGTGGCAACACTGCAGGTGGTTCAGGGTGTGTGGACCGGGAGTTTTGCCAATTTCATGGGATTAAACAGGAGCCAAACTGTGTCTCCCAGTGCCCTGTGTATGGATGTGCTTACAGTCAGACATGCTAGTCCCTTCTACCCCCTTGTTTCCTTTCAAAGGGGTTTGTGCACTCGTATATTTTCCTCCATTATGGGTAACAGTATGTTTAGGTGACAGCTGTGGCATCCTTTTCCTAATGCCAGTAGCCTCTAATGCCTCTTTCACCTTCAGTCCCATAGAAAGGAGCAATTTTCTATTTCCATGACAAGGCACAGGGACTGAACTCATGGTGGAAATCCTCCTTCCCGGCAGCATCCCCCAGCTCTGTACACTCAAAGATGGACAAAGCCTGTGCTTATGGCCTCAATCCCTGCCTAACCCATGTCACCATTCTGGCCTGTGCTTGAGCCTCTCTAAACTGCTGCTGGAAAAAGAAGAGCTGGGCAGGTGAGCGAGGCTCTCTGTGTGTGTATGTGTGTGGTATCTCCTCCCTCTATGACACACAGATGTCTACCATGGGGAGTGGAAAAGATGCTGAATGTCCCCACAGCTGCTGCAGCCTTATCTGCGAGCTGCAGCTTGGTAACACTGAGCCCAAGGCCTGATGCCTGTGCCCAAGCACCTCCCTTGGAGGGCTTTTATGGTAAAAGGAAGCATGTCGCAAGAGGAGCTGCGGTGGGGACAGGCAGTTCCCACGGGGCAGATGCTGCAAGCGCAATCCTTGCTGCCCTCCCCACTGCAGGCACTTCACCTGCTCCTTCTTCCCATCCGTGGCTTTGGAGCCTGTGCCCGGAGGTGACTGGTGAATGCAGCATCCCTGGGACCTTCTCCGCTACTCTGCGGTGCCCTGGTGACCATTTTGGGAGGTATGGGAAGGTGGCAGTGCTGTGGACTCTTCCAGATGGCCATCAGGGACTTGCTGGTATGGTGTGTGCAAGGGCGATTGGGCTGGTAGAGCTCTACGGGGATGAGATGGGAACAGATAGGAGGATGCAAAGCCCAGCTGCCCTGTGAGGGATGTGGGGAGGGTGAAGTGTTGTGCATCTGGGATCAGGCAGTGTGGATAGCTGCAGGGTCAGGCTACAGAAAGAGTTGTCTTGGTAAGGAGGAAAGATGTGGCTATGGATGGCTGTGGTTGTATGTGGTGGTGACTGGAGAGGAGACAGCAGAAGTGGGAGCAGGAGGTGTCCCATCACTCGCTGATGGCTGTGCTGCCTTCTCCCTTCTCGCACAGCATCACCTTGCTGCTGGAGCTCCCTGTCAGGCTGATATTTCTGTAACTGGCTCATAATGATGGAAAGCCTGCTGGGCTGTTCACACTTCCCACATATTTCGGCCCGGCACAGGGAGCTGATGGGCTGTGAGTTACCAGCAAGTGGTTGTCTTTCCATTGGTGTTGAGTTAAACCAGTTGGGACAGGGTTCGCAGGGCTTCTGATTCAGACACCAACCTCAGGGCATCACTCTTCTTGAGACATCAGATAAAAGGGACTGTTAATACTAATGTCTATGCATCACTCAGTGCGGTGGGGGTCTTAGTCCTACTTAGACCTGGAGCATGGCTCTGTTACACAGATGTTCATATTGAGGTCAGGAAGTGATGTGTGTTGGTGCCTCGGTTGTGGCCGGAGACCCTGGCATCCTGCAAGCACAGAGCAGAAGTGGACCCTGCTCCTCTGCCAGGACCTGTTTGCCTTCTCACAGCCGCCCTGTGACTGGCTGCACAGGCAACGTGGCTGTAATCACCAGCGGTGGAAAACTTTCTATGGGTATCAGTTGCTACCAAGGTCTGGAGCAGAGCAGCTGCTCTGTGCCCTCACCCAGTGCCCAAGGCCCGTGTCCCTCAGGACACTGCCCCCGGGGAGGGATGGGAGGACGGGAATGGAGCTGGCTGACGCATCCCTGTCCCTGGGCGGCCGGGAGCTTGTTTCACTCTGTGCATGTTCTTTGTTGCTCCGGGGTGATGCTGAGGCCACAGTAGCGCTGCAAGGACCACAGCACTGGCATCCATAGCTTTCCCTGGTGGCAAAGCCTTGCAGGCTCAGTGCTCCTTCCCCCGGGAGCAGTGGTGTCAGCAGCAGAAACCCCGAGGTGCAAACACACAGCTTTCCATGAAGCAGAGGCAGCCCGGAGGAATGTGTGGCCGGCTGTTTTCCTGGGCCTGGCTTGTGTCCTCCAGCACTTCCCACCCGGCACTACCCAGGGGAGGGAAGCAGAGCTGGCGCACCCTCCGGACTCCCTGCCCTGGGCAAGAGAGTACCACCTCGGGCTGAATAGCCAGAGTGGAACCCAGCAGCATCCTGCTGCCTCTGCAGGGATCCTCTTGGGCAGCGGAGTTTTCCCCACCCCCAGCTCTGCCGCTGCCTCTTTGTTTTCTGGCAGAAGCCTCTGTGCCTTTTCATTGCCGTTGAGGCGGCAAGCAGGAGCCTCCATGTGCCGTGAGTGCGCCTCGCCGGGACCGTGATGCGGGCGGGCAGTCCTGCCGGGACGGGCATCCCCCTCGCAGGGCTCGGCGCCCACTCGGCACCTTCAGGGGTCTCCTTTCCATGGGCTGTTCCTCCGGTCGAGCGAGGCTTCGAGGTCACCGCTTTCCTCCTCACAACCCCTCTCTTGCGCTGGCAGCGTTTCAGCACCTTGCCACAGGTGGAGTAAGTTGGGTGGGAAGGGGCCGGTGCCCAGCTCGGCTCTGCTGCTGTCCTCCCTCGCCCTTGCTCCCTGCTGAGGAGGTACCTGAGATTAGAGCAGTGACGGGGGCTGCGGAGCCGGAGCCGGCGGTGGCTGAGCATTGCTTGTGCTGCGCCTGCCTCTCGGTGTATTTGATCTCTCGACTTCCAGCGGGGACTGAATTCCTGTGCTGGATTCTGGGCTCGGCTCTTGTGAAAGGATCCAATTATTTCAGAGCTTTGAGCATCTCCATTTGCTGCCCATATTTGCGGCGCCCGGGTCTGTGCTGGCTGGAATTCCAAGTGATTAACGTGGGCTGTGACATCCCTCCTAGGGGTGTTATCTTTGCTCGCTGTCCCCCACCGCCCCTCTCTTCCTCCTCTAGCAGCCAGCGAGCGAGACAGGCAGGCAGAGACAAAGGTCTGTCCTCAACCTGGGCTATCCTCTCCGTGAGCGGCTGCTGTATGGGATTTCCCTGCCCTGCCTGCTGCAGGTTTCCTGGGCTCGAAGGCTGGAGCTGGGCAGCCGAGGGCTGTATCGCTTGAGGTTTGATCCTGCTCTGGTGCTGGGTGGGCAGGGGGATGCTGCCTGCTTTGGAGAGCTGCCCGATTGTCATGCTGGATTTTAAGCTGCTTTTCATTCTTCGATTGTGCTTTCCTGGGAAGAGGGGCAGTGGTGCATGGAGGGGAGGCTTGGCTGGTGCGGAGGGTGGCTTGGACGTGGGGGAAAGCCATACACAGGTGGCTGTTGCACAGCATGATCTGTCTGCAGACCCTGCGAGCCCCCGTTCGCAGCCGAGGGCTATTGTCAGTGTCGCCGCCGGCACGTGGGGCACCGGGGCAAGGTGCGCAGAGCTGCTCCGTGCCGAGACGTGAGGCATCAGAGGGAGCAGGGGTAAGTCCCCAGCCTGGGAGCTCCGCTCCTGCTCCCCGAGCTCCCGGGAGAGGTTTCATTGTGTTATCCTGGCTCAGCCAAGCGGAAGGGCTCAGTCCCTGCGGCACCTGAGCATGGGGCTGGGAGGTATTAACATTGCTCAGCCCCTCAGGAGCCTGCGGCAGCCTGGAGACCCACCAAGGTACCCTGCGGAGAGGGCCCCCAGGGGCTTCTGCGCCCCATGGGTGTCCCCTCCCATGGGATGGGAGGAAGGGCAGAAGCAGCACCTCTTCGTATGGACGTGGGTGCTAAAGGGCAGAGGGAGGTGTTGGGTCTGTCCCTGATGCAGGAGCTCGTATTCCTGACATGGGCACTGCCTCTTGCCCCATCTTGGTCTTCCTCTCCATTGTCAGCAGAGGGGCCAGCAATGAGCAAGGCTTTGTGGCTGCATAAATCTGGCACTGCAGGGAGCCCCCTGAGCACCTCCAAAGAGCAGCGCTTGCCCTTGAGTGGGGCAGGGATGCTCCTTCCCTCTGCATCCTCCCTCCCTCTCTCAATCCCTTGTTTCCAGCAAGTGTGAGCTTCTTCCTCTCCAACCTGAATCGCAGACATTGCCCAGAGCCACCTCCATGTGGATCACCTTTTCCTTCAGGCACAGTTTGCTCCTCCAGCATCTCTCTAACCAGCTTCTCTGCAGGATTACCACCTCTTCTATGCCTGGTGCTGGAGGTAGTCCTCAGTCTCATATGTCTGTGTCTCTCCTTATGGTAATATGCCTGGTCTCTCAGGCTGTAGTGAATCCCATCTCTGGTGGCAGCATTGCTGCTGATGCTGCCATTCTTCAGGGTTGTGATGGAAACTTTCTGCTTGCTGGTGCTCCTCAAGCTCTGCTCTTAGCCTGTGCCAGGGAGCTTCTGGGCTCGCACTTGTGCTGGTTAGATTTCCTTCCTTCTCCTTGGGTTCAGACAGAACCAACAGAGCTGTGATTTATCCTCTGAGCAGTCTGTTTGCAGCAGCTTCTATTGCCTCTTCTCTTGCCTTGTGCTCTGCTTGCACCAAGGATGATTATTAGCCCTCTTGTAATGACTGCCCCTCTCCTTCCTGGCTGTGTGGTTCCTGCTGGGCTGGCATGACACGATGCAGCCCCTTGTGCTAGGTGAGCACACTGCTGCCTAGTGCTAGCATCACCTGGTGACTGGTGTTGAGCTCTCAGCTGGGATGGATTTATAGTGCCTCAGCCCCTCCTTTTGGACCCATCCTCCTGAAAGGCAGCTTGGGAGCAAAAGTCTGTGGCTGCAGAGGGACATGGGAGGGACAAAGAAAGAATGCAGGTGAAACCACTTACTTGTCCCAGCGTAGACGTGCACAGGAAGAACGTGGCTTTCTCCTGCTGCACTGTACTGACTCTTGCTTCCGGTGCTGATGTTGCTTCCCAGTGGTCGACTGTGCCACACAAGTGCAGTACAAATCTCCCCTAGGGATAGAGGAGGGAAGCGGGAACCTTCCAGGCAGGCAGAGCACAGCCTGTTACCACCTTGGTGTCTGCCCATTCGGGCATTCAATTGCTTTTCTACCTGCCCTGGTGCAGGCCCCATGTAGGGTGCCATGAGGAGCCAATCTTTTACAAAGGGTTTTTGCTGAGGTTTTGGACCAGAGCTTTATGGTGTTGATTTCCCCTGCTGCAAGTGCTCCTCGGGAGCTGGTTTATTGTTTTTCTGTTGTGCTTGGTCACTAGCAGTGCCTTTCCCATCTGGCCTGCATTCAGATATAATGGCTATTTTTCTCCTTCCAGTGGCTGGCGCAGGGCTGTGTTTTGGTTTCAGTCTGGGAACAGTGCTGATAGCACCCATGTTTTTAGTTGCTGCTCAGTAATGTTTACTCTGACCAAGGACTTTTCATTCTCTGATGTTCTGCCCGGAAGAAGGGAAGCCAGGAGGAAGCAGAGGCAGGACCCCTGACCCAAACTAACCAAAGGGGTATTCCATACCACAGCACGTCATGCCCAGTATAGAAACTGGGGGGAGTCACCCAGAAGGCCCAGATCACTGCTCGAATTGGGCTGGGTATCAGTTAGAGGGTGATGAGCAACTGCATTGTGCGTCACTTGTGTTTGTTGGGTTTTATCCTTTCCCTGTTTAGTTTTATATTCTCTCCCCTTGTTGCTTCCCTTAGCATTATTACTATTAGTAGTTTTATGTTATACCTCAGTTACTGGACTGTTCTTACCTCAACCCGTGGGATTTACAGTCTTTCAGTTCTCCTCCCCATCCCACCCAAAGTGGGAGGGAAGAAAGGGGAGGATGAGCGAGTGGCTGCGTAGCTCTGAGTTACCAGCTGGTTTTAAACCATGACACCAGCAGTGTTGGTGATGCCTTTTGGGCTGGCTGACTTTGAGCATGCTTGTCTGATAATTACAAATCCTGTTGGAAATGTAATGAAAAAACAGCCCATTTCCTGAGGCAGGGGAGGTCAGGCAGCGAGCACAGTGAGTTGACCTACTGAAGCTGTCCTCACACCTGCAAGGTGATGGGATGCAGAACTGGAGCACGGCAGCAGAAAGGGGCTGCACTTGGGCGGTCGGTGCCTTTGAGCATCCCTGCAGGGATTTTGATCATCTGCCTGGCCCTGCTGTTTCCAGCCTTAAGCAGTGCTTGCTGCTGCTGGGGTGGGATGCTCAGTGGGACCGACTGTGGCTTGGCTCTGGATGGCCGCTGCAGTGAGCCCCACACGGTCTCTAGGATGGGCAGCATTTCCTCCTTCCCATGGAGGTTCCTGGGCCAGCAAAGCTCGGGGGCTGCCCCTGCCACAGAGGGGCTGAGCATGGAGTGCCTGAGGGCTCCTGCCCAGCCGGAGGGTGTTGCACCACAACCTGCTGCCCGAGCTGACTCTCCTCCTTGCCTTCTTCCAGGCATCAAAGCCGCGGTGCTGGTGGATTATGACTGCGGGGGAGCTGTGTTGAATCTGTGAATCTCTGTTGTGCATCAAGGACACATCTGAGCAGGTGAGCGCTGTGCACATGAAAAGACTTCTGTCTTTGCGCTGGGGAAAGCTGGTGGGGGGCCATCATGGCTCGGGGCTGTGAGGCTCCTGAGTTCTGCCTCCCTGCCAGGCATCTCAAACTGGAAGAAAACAATTGCAAAGCTCTTCTTGTTTGTAGGGCCAGAAAGCACCCTTTGATGTTGTGGGTGCAAGAGGCAGGAGGTGGACATGAGACCAGCAGCTAGCTGAAGGCCCAGAGGTTGCTGGTGATCTGCAGTGTCTTGGGAAGCAAGGCATGAAGTGCTTGCTAGAAACAGGGACCTGTTCATATGCACAGTGTTTCGTATAGGAAGGCATGCGAAACGGAGTCAAAATATGAGCCAGGTATGAGAGTTCGCAGCTTAGTTCAAAGTATTTGTGGTTTAAAATGGAAATCAAGGTGATAGCACTGCCTGAGGTGGCCAAGATGTATGTGGCCTTTGGATGTGGGATGTTGAGAGAGACCGAGACTCAATGCTGCCTTCTTTGTCTGTGTGACCCTGCAAACAGGCATCACCCTCCTGCCCTTCTGGAAAGCATCTGAACCACCCCAGCCCTGCATCTCCTGCTTTCCTTCCCTCAGAGCCACTGTGGAAACCGAAGAGCTGGAGAGGACGGTGTGGCGGTTCGGAGGCACACCGTGATGGTGGGAGCCATTCCACGGCAGCCACGCCGCTTCTGGGGGGTGCCTGGCTGGCTGGTGTCTTCAGCTAATTGTGCCAACAGCCACCCCCTGAGGGGCAGGGAAGTGAATCCGGAGCAACCTGGGGTTCTGCTGCAGAGGGGTGAGTGTGGGGCAGCCAGGACAGGCTGCTCCGTGTGGTTACGCGGAGGGGATATCTGGAGGTGATCTGGTCCTTCTGCTTAAGCAACGCCACTCAGAGCCATTGCCCAGGACCGTGTCCAGACAGCTTTTGAATGCTGCACAGCATCCCAGAATGGTTTGGGTTGGAAGAACCCTTAAAGCTCATCCAGCTCCAACCCCCTGCCATGGGCAGGGACACCTTCCACCGGAGCAGGCTGCTCCAAGCCCCATCCAACCTGGCCTTGAACACTGCCAGGGATGGGGCAGCCACAGCTTCTCTGGGCACCCTGTGCCAGCGCCTCAGCACCCTCACTTCTTCCTGAGAAGTGTGGTTGGTGAGAAGGACTTCTTAAATCCCTAAGTTCTTAGAAGAATTTATTCCTAATGTCTCATCTCAATCTCCCCTCTATCAGGTTAAAGCCATTCTCCCTTGCCCTGTCCCTACACAACCTTGTCCAAATCCCCTCTTCAGATTTCCTGTAGCCCCTTAGGCACTGGTGCTGCTCTAAGGTCTGCCTTTAAGGAGCCGTCTCTTCTCCAGGCTGAACCAGCACAGCAGAGCTGCTCCAGCCCTCGCAGCATCACTGTGGCCTCCTCTGGACTCACTCCAACAGCTCCACGTCCCTCTCGTGTTGTGAACCTAGAGCTGGAGTCTTCAAGGATAGAGATTCCACAGCCTCTCTAGGTAGCCTGTTCAGTGTTTGGTCACCCTCAGAATACAAAGCATGTTACCTGATGTTCAGACAGAGCCTCCTGTGTTCCAGTGCCCACTGCCTCTGGTCCCATCTCTGGCATGACTAGAAAAAACCTGGCTCCATCTTCTTTGCATCCTCCCTTCAAGGATTTACACCCAGCCTAGCCTGCTACTTACCCATCCCCATCGAGGTGGAGTCAAAATACCACGCACAGCCTGAACCAGATAGCCTTGACCCACTCAGAGAGTTGATTTCTCTGTTGCTCACCTGCCCCTAAGCCTTTGCTCCACAAGAGCAGGCAAAGCTGTGTGGACAAAGGGCGCAGCCGCCATGGGCAGTTTGTCAGGCTCTGGTCTGCAGTGACTTGTGCTGCATCTCCTCAGCTCTTGCAGCCATTTCAGTACTTATCATGCCAGAAAAACTCATGGTCAGGCTCCTCACAGCTCTCAAACTGGGATGAAAATCAGAAGTGAGGGGCTATGCCTCACGGGGGGAGGTCAGACCCTCAGGGCAGGAGCCCATAGTGGGTTCTGCAGCCCCCCTGGTACCACCCAGATGCTGACTGAGGTGTTGGAGGTCCCTGCTCCAAGGTGACAGAGATAACTGTGATGTTATGCCAGGTTCCTGTCCTCTGTATAGGGGGTACAGCCCTGCCTAGTTCAGCTCATGTGGCCAGGACAGGTCTTCTTGGTGTGCATGGGGAGATGTTGTTGCTGTTGCCCAAAGGAGTGATTACAGGCTGGAGCCCCTGAGACTGGTCTGACTTGCCTGACTCCTGCTCTCTGGAACAGCGCAAGCACGTCCCTGGCAGAGGGCAGGCTTCCTTTTCCCCACTTGTCCAGACTCGTCCCCCATAGTCTCCAGCCCCCTCTGTGTGCCCAGCCTGGGGAGGAAGTGCTGATCCTGCACATGGGTGACGCTGCAGGGCTCCCTGGAGAGCCACAGCAGCCTGGTTCCTCTTCCCTTCCTGGCAGACGGAGGTCTGAGTGGGGCTGTATGAGGAGGTGTCTGTGCCACAGTAGGTCCCTCATGACCAAAAGCCCAGATGAGCACAATATCCGAGGCTGACTTCCATCCTCCTGCTCTCTCTTTCCAGATGCTGTGATGCAGCGCATCCCGTAGTGGAGGGCTCACCCAGGCATCCTGAGTGAGGGCAGGTTCAACTCCCACCCCCTGTCCTCATACCCTGACCTGTAGCACTTTACAGTCTCCCTTCTGCTACTGCATGGGCTGTTGTGACTCCAGCTCCGCTCGGAGTCCAGGCAAGTGAGGCTCCATGCGGCACATCCACGCGGAGACGTCCCTGCCCCCGGAGCGCAGCGCAGACCCCAGCCTGACCCAGCCCACTGGAGAGGCACCCTTGGAGGCTTCCTCACAGCACTGCACCCACCGCAGCATCCTCATGGGCTACAACGAGACAGAGATCAAGCGCCAGAAGGTTTATCAGGTCTCCATCTTCTCACATCTCTCCAGCTCCTCGGGGAGCGCAGAGCAGCGGGCAGGCAGCCGGACGGCTGTCAAAAGGGGATACCCCGAGCAGCGAACTACAGAGGGAGGGCGAGACCCCAAACGAACTCAATGGGGTGTCGGAGGGGTGGATGGCAAATGCGATGTGGACCCTGGGCAGGCTTCCCTGGATGATGATGATACCTTTGAGGATGGTCTGTTGGTGGAGGAGCTCTCCCTGTGTGGCTCTGCACAGCACTTCTCCCACAGCGGGCTGCGGGTAGTGGAGCACCGGTGTGAGAGGAGCCCTGTCCACAGCCCCAAGGCCAGCAGAGAGGACGCGTTGCAGGACGTCTCCTCTTCCTCCTGGCCCCAGCACATTGCCTGCAGTACTTTGCACACGAGAGACGGTTGCCCTGTCTCTTCTGGGGATCAGCCCATAGACTATGGGCAGAATGGAGAGCGGGCAAGTGGCCACAGCTTACTTCACCTTGATTTGCACAATATTGCACACACAGCCCAGCTGGACTCTGGTGGGAAGGAAGAGAAGTTGGGGAGCAGCCCGGCACACAGCAGCAGGGCTAGTGGAGAAGAGGGATGGTCAGTAGTGCCCAATGGGTGCAAGGAGCCTGCAGCTCCACAGACAGCAGTCAGCCCTGAGCCCAGCAACCTGGGCTCCCTGGACAAGACACCCTGTGGGAGCAGTCAGTTCAGTGCCAGCAGCTGCCTGGCCAAGAGGAAGCTGCTGCCTGCTGATGAGGTTGTGGCTGACTCCTGCTCCGAGGATGAGAGCCTGTCCCCACCAGTGAGGAAGAAGAGGGTCCTTCCGTGCCATCCTGTGCCCACAGCCTGCCGCAGCACTGATGCCAAGGGGGCTCCTTTCTGGAATCACCTGCTTCCCACGGCCAAGGTGAGCATCGTTCATGAGGGGGTGCAGGGAATGACCTGAGGACACCCAGAGCTTAGCGCTGTCCTCATGGCAGTGTGGGCCACTGTGGCACCGTGCCTGTCTGTCCCAGTGCTGCAGCACTGGTGTGAGCAGGGCAGCTCACGCACAGTCTGTAGGTTATCACCAGCTTTTGACACCTGGTAGTTGCTGCATCCTCTGCTTGCAACCAGCGCTTTAGCCTGGAGAGCCTTGCTCGAACAGGACATGACCCCCTTGACGCATGGACACATGGCGTGGGGCCACAGTCAGTGTCTGACAGCTTCGTGTTAAGCTAGACTCACCAGAAGGCCTGGGAAGAGTGGCTATCCTCTGTCCACATGATGAGGGAGAAGGCAGAAGTGTGGGATGGTTGGGTTCCTGGCCGTGATATCCATCAGGACAAGGGTTTGGCGGCAGGGAGCGGGATTGGACATGCTCTGACCAAGGAGTGTGAGCGCCCGTGCTGTGTGCAGAGGTGCCGCTGTCTTTTCTGTGGTTCTGGGATGCACGTAGCTTATTCCCAGGGTGCCACCAGCTCTCGGAAACGGGGCAGACTCCAGAGGTTTGCAACCAGCCTGATAACCAAGGAGCTGCCTTTGATTCCTCCCTGCTTACCCACCCCTCCTGACCAGCTCCTTGCCCTCACTGTGTGCTGCTGGCTGAGGCTGCAGCAGGCTTATGCCAGAGCTGGCACGCTCCTCTCTTTCCTTGGAGCATCCCACAGTGCTGGCAACCCCTGGAAGGACCCACAGCAGAGTTTCCCTGGCTTGGATCCAGGACACACCATCCATGGGACACAGCTCCATCCCTGCCCATGTGCCCTTTGTGGTGCCCGTCCCCCAGCCCGGCTGCCCCCAGCACTGCCCTCCAGCAGCTTCCCTCGGTTTTCCTGCCTGGTCATGCCAGCCAGCGCCATCATCCCTTTGTGTTATGCTGCCCTTTGTGTGGCTTCCAGAAGAGAAAACCCCTGAAAAGGGGACATCTTTAAAAGGAGGCTGCAGCGTGACTCTGGCTTTAACCCCACACCCTAAAGCTGTAGGAGTTTGGGGTGGGCAGCACGACCCTCTGCCTGGTGACACTACTTTGCATGAATCTCCAGGGACAGGATTGCTCCTGGGCTGGTCAGGGAGCTTCACTGTACGTACTGCCATTTCCTGGGAGGTACAAGGGGTGTCACTGCATGGCTCTTATGGGGGTGTCTTGTCACTAGGGCTGGTCCCCAAACCTGCTGTGCAAGGTGGGAGTTGTGTGATGCACCCTCAGCTTGGGTACCAACACCTTCATCCCCAGCAGAGCCACTCTGGGGTTTGGGCAGCTCCATGTCCCCATCAGACACCCCACCTCTGCAGAGGCCAGTGACAGCTCCCCACGATTGAGAGCCTGTCCCATCCTCTTGGAGCTGTGAGGCAAGGCAAGGGTTGATGGCACCTCCCAGGATTAGTCCCTGGTTGCTGCCCTGATGTGCTTCTCACTTCTATGTTTCCCCCAGAGCTCTGTGGACTCTACTGCAGTCGGGAGGAGGCTGAAGAGCGAGCTACGCCTCAAATCGTGAGTGTCCTGGCAGCCCTGTGGGATGGACATGGGGGCTCGGGATGCCCGGACACCCCAGCACCCTGCAGCCCCATGGGAGGTTCAGCCTGTGGGGCAGTGGGCAGTTTCTTCTGCTCCTGAGGGGTAGGAAGGTGTGTTCAGTCTCCACCAAAGAAAGGGACTGGGGACTTGGAGAAGGATCCCCAGGGACATGGGCAGCTCTCCAGTCCGACACAAATGTTCTCTCCTGTTTCAAAGGCGACATCTCCGGAGCAGCCTCCGGAGGGGCACCAGGTCCTCCTCAGCGCCCTGGGCCACCACCACCATCAGCCATGCTCTGCTTGGCAACTTTGAGGTAACAGCACCCACGCAGGGGCTCCCGGCTGGGCTGGTGATGGGCATGAGAAGCTGAACCTGACCAGAGTCCTGGTGTGGGTCTGGGCTGAGTGTCCCCAAAGCCTTGTTGTGGTTTAAGCCCAGTGGCATCATGCAGCCACTCACTTCTCACTCCCCTCTCCCTCGCAGGGTGGGATAGGGAGGAGAATCGTAGGAAGGTAAAACCTGTGAGTTCAGATAAGCACACTTTGATAACTGGAGTGAAGTGAAATAAAGGGTACCTGGACCCCGCTGAGACAGCTGCTGCTCTTCCTGCTTCTCTGTGTGAGATGGATGGCTTTGTGTCAGAGCGAGCAGCCAGGGCCCCTTACAGGTAGTGTCTGGGCACGTGAGAGCAAGTGGAGTTGTGGTTGCAGTGGGGATGGGGGTGATCTCACCGCAGCTTCAAGGCAAGGGGGGCAGGACTGGTGTTTGAAGGTCCCTAACACTCCCTTCCTCTCTCAGGAGTCTATCCTGAAAGGGCGCTTTGCACCATCGGGGAGGATCGAGGGGTTCACGGCAGAGATCGGCGCCAGCGGCTCCTACTGCCCCCAGCACGCCACGCTGCCCGTGGATGTCACCTACTTCGATGTCTCCAAACACAGCGCGCCCTCTCCTTTCCTGGTATGCAGAAGAGGGAGGGCTGGAACCGTGGGGGATGTGAGTGGGGGCTGTACCCAGGCACCATGCGTCCTGGGGATGTGCCGCTCTGGATAGCATGGCTCAAGCAACCACCGGCCTGAGAAGGCCACCAGCTGTGCTTAACCCACAAGAACAAAGAGGGAAAGAAGAGGGAGCCCCTTGCAGTGTTGTGGTTTAAATCCAGCTGGTAGCTCAGAACCGTGCACCCACTCGCTCCCCTTCTTCCCTCCCACCTCTGGATGGAACGGGGAAGAGAACTGAAAGAATGTAAACCCCATGGGTTGAGATAAGAACAGTACAGTAACTGAGGTATAATGCAAAAATACTACTACTACTAATGATGATGATGATGGTGATAATAATAATAGATGAAAGTAACTAGGGGAGAGAATATAAAACTGACAGGGGAAAGGAAATAAACCAGTTAACCAAGCGATGCCCAATACAATTGCTCACCATCCACTGAACGATGCTCAGCTCAACCCCAGCAGCAATCTGCCCTTTGGGTGAATCCCCCCAGTTTCTATACTGAATATGATGTGCTGTGGTATGGAATACCCCTTTGGCTACTTTGGGTTGGGTGCCTATCTCTGCTCCCTCCTGGCTGCTTACAGCACTGACAGTGCATAAGAGACTGAAAAGTCCTCAATCAGAATAAACATTACTTGGCAACAACCAAAACACCCGTGTGTTATCAGCGTTGTTGTTCTCAGACTGAAGCCAAAACAGAGCCCTGCACCAGATACTGGAAGGATAAAAAAACCCCTGTTACAGCTAAAACCAGGACATGCAGGCATGGTAAGAGGCGGGCTGCTGCCCAGCCGTGTCAAGGCTGTTGCTTCACCATAACCCATTGCTGCTTGTTCGTGCCCTGGTTTGAAGAGGGGCTGAGATGGGTGTCCTTAGGTGTTCCCAGCAAGGGGAGCTTTTAGCCCCATGCTGGGCTCCAAGTGAGGTTTCTCCCTCTCTCACACACGGTGTTTCTTTTGTCCCAGGGAGTGATTGACTTGGAAGCCTTGGGAAAGAAGGGTTACAGTGTCCCCAAAGCTGGAACCATCCAAGTGGTGAGTCGTTCCCCGGCCTCCTCCCCTCCTCTCTTCTCCCTTCTCCTTTCTTCTCTTCTCTCTCCATTCTCTTTTCCCTTCCTCTCCCCTCTCCCCTCCTCTCTTCTGTCCCCTCTCCTCTCCACAGCAGTGGGGAGGGCGGTGGTTGGGCTCTGCTTGCCCCCCGGATGGATATACTCCATCACGTTGTTTGGCAGGGCAGCAGTCAGAAAGCTTGTGCAGAGGTGGTACTCTGCCTACAAGAAATCTGGAGAGGGACTTTTTGGAGAGGAATGTGCTGGTAATAGCACAAGGGAGAATGGCTTTAAACTGACACAGGTTAAATATAAGGAAGAAGCTCTTCCCTGTGAGGGTGCTGAGGCGCTGGCACAGGGTGCCCTGAGGGGCTGTGTCTGCCCCATCCCTGGCAGTGTTCAAGGCCAGGTTGGATGGGGCTCGGAGCAACCTGCTCTAGTGGAAGGCGTCCCTGCCTGTGGCAGGGGTTGGAGCTGGATGAGCTTTGATGTCCCTTACAATCCAAACCAGTCTGTGATTCTATGATATGTGGTCACCTAGACAGTACAACAGAGGTGAACGCGGGGTCCCTGGGGTGCTGGCAGGGAGACAAGGTGATGGGAGATGCAGGGAAGGAGGAGAATGGTGAGGAGGGACAGGGTCTTGTGCAGTGGGGATGGAATGTGATGGGACTGGAGGTGTGGGCTCAGGCTTTGCCCTCTGGGGCTGGTGCGAAGCTTTCTGGACCCTTGGTGCTGGCCCCAGGTACCCCAGCTGTGCCCTATGGATCCACCCTATATCCTTCCCAATCTCACTCCCTACCCCTTTGCCCCCAGACCTTATTTAACCCCAACAAGACTGTGGTGAAGATGTTCTTGGTGACATACGACTTCCAGGACATGCCTGCCAACCATATGACCTTCCTACGCCACCGCATCTTCCTGGTGCCCGTGGGGGAGGAAGAAGGGGCCACCATGGCCCCCAGAGACCCATCAGGCACCGGCCCACCACGCAGGGTCCTGTGCTACCTGATGCACCTAAGGTAGGGCATGGAGGGATGCGTGCCTGCCCCACGGTCACCCCATGACGCCTCACCCATGTGTCCCCATCTCCCCAAAGCCTGCAGCTCAGAGCAAGGGGGATGGCAGCCTGAGACCCTCCCTTGGCCCTGGAGGAGCAGGGACCCTGCCCAAGGGTCTCTGTCCCTCTGAATGCAACTGCAGCACGGTCACCTTGACCAGGGTTAAAAGAGGTGAAGGGATTGTGCCTCCCACCAAAGCTCTCCTGCTCGTGCCTGGTATCCTGATGTCCCTGTTCTTGTCTCCACGTAGGTTTCACAGCTCCAAGTCAGGGAAGATCTACCTTCATGATGACATCCGGCTGCTTTTCTCCCGCAAGTCGATCGAGGTTGACTCAGGCATCCCCTATGAACTGAAATCCTTCACGGAGATGCCGAGGAACCCCTGCTACTCACCCCGGGCCTGACCTTCTGCACCCTCCAGGGCTGCTGGGGAGCCTCCAGCCCAGCACTTTGGGCAGTGATGAGTGAAGGGCCAGCAAGCAAGCACTGCCTTGAAGTATCACCCTCCCCAAGTGCCGCTGTGCTTCTAAGCAGTGCGGACACTGTGCCCTGCAGCAGCGCTGCCATTACCAACCAGGCTTGTGGAGCAGCCATGGCATTCCAGGGACATGCCCAAGCCCTTCTGGCAGCGCTGCTCGCGCCTCGGACACTTGGCTATAGCTGTTGGGGGGGACTGAAGAGTCATGCTGGGGCCTCCGGATGAGGTTGCCCACGCTGGTCCCGGGATTGGGAGCAGAAAGTGTGGAAGAGTTTGTATTTATTAGTATTTATTGTTGCTGGGAGCTCAGAGGAGGCTTGTGCTGAGGATCGGAGGTGCTGTGCTGTTCTTCTCCCCATCCTGTCGGGGACGGGTGAGGCCCCCAACAGCGCAGGGCTTGGGGAAGGGATGATGAGGGTGTCTGTGGATGGGGAGGGTGAATGGAGATGTGGATGCTTGTGGAGGAGAGTGTGGGGGGGGG
>JAOEHY010028791.1:0-16058 GCA_025447955.1 Psilopsiagon aurifrons | reverse complement strand
TTCTCCTTCCCATCCCTCCAGGAGCAGAGGGAAGAAAAAGGGGGGAGTGAACAAACTGCGTGGCTGATTTATGGCTTAAACCACGACAAACTGTTTTAATTGTATCTTACCTATCTGAAATATAAATGGGTTTGAAATCTAAAAATGGCAATAGGTTATCAGGAAATTAGTGTTTCATTTAGTCTGAGAGTCTTTTCCAAACCTGCTTTAAAATTGACTTTTGCTGCAACTTTATTGGCTAGAAACATATTGTTGTATATCTTTGAATATTGAGTCTATAAAATTTGAAAGTTTATCTATACAGACATAAACCTAAGTTACCATATCTGATGGTCAGATAAGCAATTCCAGTAACGTGCATCAAATCAAATTTTAACCTATCATAATAACTTTGAAATTTCCCTTAGGATTCATTGAATGTTGCATAAAATCAGTTGCAGGACATACTGAGAGGTTACATTAAGGTTGGGCAGGCAATTTCAGCCTGGTGGGATGGTGGCAGAAAGAGGAATGAAAGATTTGTTATTTACCAGTTTTTTTCACTGTCTCTTCAAGAAATGTAAACTCTGCCAGTCAGGATATGCAAAGTTTCTGTTGTTTTATTTATCCCTAGTAAATAGTCTGTGAGCAACAGGCTGTCACAGTGTTACGGGAGTAGATTACTGCTTTCACCTGCAATGGAAGACTTTGAAGCCCAATATAGATAGTGAGTTGACTTTCTTGGCCTGTGTTTTCCTCTAGGCTGAAGAAGTTCTCATGAGAATTAAATGGCTTCTGCAACTTCACAAGTTTTTCATAACAAGCTAGTCTGTAGGGTGAACCCTTTATCTGCACTGTTGTTAATATCCTTACCGTAAGTAGTAGTAATACTTTTCAAAACATGCTTACGTTTACCAAGTATTCCTATAGTACTGATACAAGAATATTAGACAAAACCAAACACATATAGATATTTCTCTATATTTTCCAAAGTGGCTTTAGCAGGGTTTGAATGGTGTATCTTTAGAAGTTTATTATTTTATGTATTTCCCATCCAGGAAGCAGTTCCCTGATCTGTTTTGGGTGTTGATACAAAGTAACCTTGATGTCCCGGGTTCAGCAGTAGCAGTCATTTTTCTTCTTCTTAGTAGCTGGCGAAGTGCTGAACTTTTGACTTTCAGCCTGGGAACAGTGCTGATAGCACCGATGTTTTTAGTTCTTGCTCAGTAATGATTACTCTGACCTAGGACTTTCTGAGTCTCATGCTCTGCCAGGGAGGAGGAGAAGTCGGGAGGAAGCAGAGACAGGACACCTGACCCAAACTAGCCAAAGAGGTATTCCATACCACAACACATCATGCCCACTATATAAACTGGGGCAGTTACTCAGGAGGGTTAGATCACTGCTCAGGTCGGGCTGGGTATCGGTTGGCAGGTGGTGTGCAGTTGTATTCTCTTCCCTTGTTATTTCCCTTATCATTATTATTGTTGGTGGTAGCAGTTGTGATTTGTGTTATACCTCAGTTACTGGACTATTCTTATCTCAACCCTTGGGAGTTACATTCTTTCAATTCTCCTCCCCATCCCTCTGGGAGTGGGGGGAAAAAGAAGGGGAGTAGTGAGTGAGCAGCTGCATAGTTGTGAGTTACTGGCTGGGCCTAAATCATGGCAGGTGGTCAACTCAAACCTGATGAATATATTTTGGTTGTCAGTGAATGCTGCTAGTACTGCGCTTCTGGCAATTCTTGATCTTGTGCAGTGTATTAAATGAGGTGCAGCCCACAGCTGCATAGAAGCATTTTGTGTTTCATTATATGATGACAAGGGGAGTTGTAAATAGTCAATAATTCCTCATATTTCCATGAACAGTGCTTCTGTACTTTCTTTAAATGAGCCTAGTGCCCTGCAGAGCAAATGAAAGTGTATGTTTTATTGATTTTTATAAAGGCTTAAGTCAATCATGTTGCACTCATTTAAAACTTGAGTCTCATTGGATGCTTTAGGATGTGCAGATTTGTGAGAAGCACAAGGCCTTGAGGAGAAGTTTGATTCAATGGACATAGCAAGTGAAAACCATTTCGTTAAAATAAGAATGATATTTACAGCACATGTAATGAGCTTTGAAGTTTTGGTTTAGTTTTATCAGTTTGTGAATTAGAAATTAGGAAGAAAGTGGTTGTCTCTGATTTCCATGATTCCCATTGTTCAAAAAAAAAAAAGAATAGTTAAAATGAGCATTTATAATATGTAAGCAATGTAGAAAATATTCTTTGCCATTCAGAGATAATCCTATTCAAAGCAATGAATAATATGAGTAATATCAGAAGGTCCGATTCACCTACTGAGTAAAATGATTTTTAGGAAGTAGCACATACTGTTATTAGCTCAGCTGCTTTAGAGTTAAATGGTTTGGTTTTGGTTTGGTGTGGTGTGGGTTGTTTTTTTTTTTTTCTCATTAAAGCTGTGAAGGTACCTTTAACTGTGTTTCACTTAAAGCTGGAGCATGTAAAAACTGTAAAGAAAACTTAGAAATCACATTTGCTGGATGAACTCCATGAAAAATAAAGAAGAATGCCTTAAGACTACAAAAATGGCTGTACTGCTTCCAGGTCTGTAGTCAAATACTTTCTCTAAAAGAAGGATAAGCATAATATCATTATACTTTTACATGTGTTTGTGCAATATTGTCCTGCACATGTGAGCTCCTGAGATCTACAGTATGCTTTAGCAAAGACTTTTTTCAGATCTGTCACTGTGAGCATGAAAACTACTCTCCTTCACTTTGAACCTGGCCTCACACTTGCTTATTTTGATGTTTTTTCAGTCTTAGAAGAAACAATAAGCCATCAATACCTTTTCCAGGTTTCCATGAGAGCCATGATTTTGTAGACTGCTGTCAAAACTTTCTACATTGTGTTCGTAAAAGAAAAATCCATGTCTGTTTGATAATTTTTCATATTTTAACTGTTCTATACGCTTATCATGCTTGTCTTGCTTTTGTGTTTTTATCTGCTTTGCAGAGGGCCCACAGCTGCATATGGTTTTCATGTGGATAAATCATGAGTCAAAATTATGAGGGTTTTGTTTGCTTTTAGTTCCTTCCTTAAGATATGAATTTTTCTCTGCTAAAGAGGACAGAATTGATGTAACTGTGTATCATCACTCACTGTCCCTCTCCTGCCAAGTCAGCTTGCAGCCCATTGATCTAGATTCAAAGGATTGCTTTTGCTGTCATATAATACTTTTACCCCCCATTGAATTTATCTACTATTTTATTGTTTGGGTTTTCAGTCTCACAAAGTTCTGCTTTCATTCTTAGTACTTGAAACAACCATTAGAAAATAGAGACTTTGCTTTAATGGTAAACGCTTTGTAAGTGCATACATTTATAAGCTTTTGTAAGATATTATTGTCTGTATTCTATTTAGTCCTTTTATATAATTCTTCTGGGTTTTTTGTTGAGTTGTTTTTGTTTTGGTTTTCTTTTTTTAGAAATTTGAAAAGAAATATAGTCATTTTAGGTCCTTACAAAATCAAAAGTTGAAAGCTGCTTCAATAATAAAATAATTGGATGCTAAAGCAAGAGGTCAACTGGCATATTCTGCTTTATCCTGAATTTTAAAACCTGAACTATTCATAATATTTCTAGGTGTTTGAATAAAGAATACTACATTCAGTATTTGTAAGAGGAAGTAGAAACTGTAGGGGTCTTTCTTCACATTTGTCTTTCAGAGAAGCTTTTAGGTTCTATAAAATAAGTGTTTCCTAGCATGACTTACGAATCACTCTCCATTAAATCTCATTGACTAATATTAGAAATAAATGCAGGATTGTGTTTTCTTTTACGTTTTTCTGTTACTTTTTTCATGGGATTGTTTTGTACAGGACTTTCTAAAAACCGTGAACTGTAACAGTTGTAATTATCAACAAAATTTGATTTTCAAGTCTCTTGTCAGCAAAGATGAATAAATTTTAATTATAATTGTAAGTCTATTAAGACCTTTTGGTTTTGAATAACAACCATGCTACCATAAAATAAAAGTAGAATCTGCTCTGCTATGCTGGTCATGAGGCTGGAAATAAGACCTCCTAAATTTTAATCTAGGGTCTGCAGCTAAAACACTTAGGAATCATGAAAAAGTTTAGCCTTTTTTTCTTCTGTGTGCTGTTAAATGGATCATGAGAATGGAAAGACCCCTTTGCTGGCATAAGACCTTAGAGAACAGCTGTTGGCATTAGACCCTAAAGAACAGCCACTCATGAAACATGTTCTGTTACTTCTCATACTGAAATATTCTACTAAATATGCAAATAATATGCTTACAACAAGTTGAAAGCAGAAGATACAGCAGAAAATTACAAAATTAGTCATGCTAATGGTGATGTGAACTGATTTTAAAATAGCTGTTAAAGAACAGCAAAATGACACTGATGAACCAATGGCTGAAGAGGAAAAGGTATGTTACCTAGCTACATTTCAGCTGTATCAAGCCATCAAGTAATGCTATCCATTAAGTAGAGAGCTTACTCTGTCTATGGACAAAAGGCTTCTTTGCTTTGTTTTAAAAGGTGATTGCTTTTAAATTAGGTTTGAAATAGGCAAACAAAATAAATATAGGTTTGATGTGGTCTTAATTTTAGATAGGGAGTACCAGTCTGCATAATGTTTATTAGTTTAGACTCATTAAAGTGTTTTGTGGCTATGTATGCACACAACTTATGTAGGTAAATAAGAAGGTCCAAGTTGTACATTTATTGATGGAATTAAGTTAACTGAAGCAGTCTACAGTTGCATAAGAACTCTCTCTCATACATAAATAATAAATTATCAAGTGATATATTAAGTCTGAATATAATATTTTTTCATATGTTTTAGCTTTCAAAAACTTTTATTTGGAGTGATATTGCAGCTTTTCTTTATGAATTATAAGACATTGTAAGGAACCACTTAATCTCCAGAAATTTCATATGTTTCAGTGTTTCTTCTCCTATTAGCCTGGTTTGGTATTCTAAGATACGAAAGAGTTTCATGATTGCATACAGTCCCCTACAGACTGTTTTGGGTCAACAGAGGAAGGGGCAATAAGACTTTAGACATGCATGGGGAGAGAACTGAAATAGCCCAATTTTTACTACCTATTCTTCAACTTCTTCAGAAAATTAAAATAAATCCAAGTATAACAACTCTTTTTATAAAATGTGCTCAATTTAAAGCATCAGAATTTTACGTTGTGCACATCAGCCCATAGTATTTAGGATTAAGAAAACAGAAAGGTTGATCAAAATGCTGCACAGCTGTAACTTTTTTTCCCCTAGCACTACCTTACCCCTCCTGCTATGTTTTAAAAATTCAGTGATATAATTTAATATGTTACCTTACAAAAATATTGCCGTAGCTTAATATATTTGAAGAATGACAACCCAAGATATATGTCCCTTAAAAAAATAACGCTTAAAGTAAGGTTCCATTATTGATTTAGCTCTATTGCTTTTTAAGATATTTTTTTGCAAAATGTCAGCTTTGCAAACTCCATTTCCCTGCCTTTCACGGTTTGATTATTAAATATTGAGCAAACGAAGAAAATGGAAACACACTCTGTTCTGATTGATTTACGTAATAATAAAGTAAAAGTTGTTTTTCAAGAGTTTTGAAATAGCTTATCAGCACTAGCACTTTGTGCTGTTTTGCGCAGTAAATGCAAAAAATATGTGGCAAATATTTGTGAGTTAAGATAATTCACAATATTTCAAGTGATGCACAGCATTTACTTCATGTTGGTATTTAACCCTCTTTTCTCTTTTTTCCATATTTAAGGAGATTTATTCAAGTACACAACTGTTTATTTTTCTGGCTCTGAATTTATGCAGTTGTAAAACGATCATGTTTGAAATGTAGGAGAAATTATTTTAATAGCATTTTTTATAAATGACATTAATGTGTATGCACTATGATTGATGTATATTCTTTTGAGACTGAAATGGAAGAGGCTATTAATGTTGGTTTGATCTGGAAACTCTGTTTTCACTGATACCAAGAAAAGACTCATAAAACCTGGTTTACTGTAAGCAAATTCATATACCTTAATTTCATATTCTGAATGCAGCATTCACTTTGTTGTCCATCTCATTCTCAATCCTGTATATTTTGTACTCTGAGCTCAATTTTTATTTTTATTTTCTGAGAATGAACTCATATAAATGTGTATTGCAGTAATTCAGCCATTTTAGTTCAGATGAATGTGCTGACTGCTCTGCTGCATCGGCCTTAACTATCAAATAATTTGTGGTGTCAGATTTTGTATAAACTGTCATGTTTAGAACAGTCTTACCTCTGAAATTCATTTTCATATTAAATGCTTCTTTCCTTGCAGGGTGATACTTGTCAGTCATTTTAATTGAAATGTCATGCTGACCTTTATTTGAAATACTCTGAACTTCCTGTGGTTCTTGGTAGTCTTTTTACTTTGATTCCAATTAAAATCCTTAAATTGCCAGTGTACAAAATCTGCATGCTAATTAACCTTCAGAATTTGCCTGCTAATTAATCCTACAAACAATATATCTTTTTTAGAAGTAGTTCAGCTGAGTCTGCCTGAAGATCAGAAACTAAGCACAACTGCAGCAACAGTGGGACAGAGTGTGGTCTTAATTTGTGCAGTCCAGGGAACTCTGAGACCTCCCATCATCTGGAAGAGGAACAATGTTGTTCTGAATAGCTTAGATCTGGAAGATATTAATGTAAGTAAGAGAAAGCTCTTTAACTGCTTAATAGTTTTATTAACAAAACATTTCGTAAAGAATAGAAAGATATGTAACAAGCTGCATGTCTCTGGTGTTTCAAAGAAAAGAAATGGAAATGAAATATTTGTCAGACTGTTTTTATTTTGCTGTGTATTCCAGCCCTTATTGTTAAACATAGAGAAAACATGCTTCACAGACCATTTAAAAGAATAAATATAGCAAAACCACATGAGGATAAAATTGCAGCCTGAAACACAGTAAGCATTATACATTCACGATTATATTGTCTTCAAACATCTGAAAGAAATCTGTGAAATGAACTTCTTAAGAAATACATAGTGACTAACGACAGATCATAATAATAACCTTATTTTCTAATAATTCAATAAAATTTGACTTTTTCCAAAACAAGTAATTTACTATAAAACTGGTTGTTTTGCTCATTCATCCAAATATTCAGCAGTGTGTATGGTACTTTCAAAGAATCACATCACCAGTGAGTATTAGTATAACTTAGAAATCTTGGTTTTGGAACAACTAATATTTGCCACCTAACTTACTATGACCTCAAAAGGTGGAGCAAAATTGAGAAACATAGTTACAACTTCTGGCAAAACTCTAAAAATAGGCTTTCTCCTGTATGTTGTTTCCTTGTGGATATGGTTACATTCCTTTGGCAATTTTGATTTAAATGAGGACAATACCTTACATTGGGAGTTGTGTTTACTCTCCATCTAAAGTGAGTGTGAAGTCACTGGAACTGTTATGGGTGTGGAAAATTGCCACAATCAGATATATAGTTTGTTTATTTTTGTTTCATTTTGTTGTGAATGCTTTTAACTCTAAGGTTGCAGTTGTACTCACACATCACCTTTGTTTCACTTGCTGTTTTGTTTCCTCTTCACAAATTGAGCTTCCTCACAGTGATGCTTTGTAAAATAAGGGGCAGTGTCAAAGCTCATCTTTCTTGAATGGTAGATTTAAGTCATTTCAGAGGCTTAGGATAAAACAAGCATCCTTGGAAAATTCTCAGTTAAATAATTGTTACTTTTGTTAATTTGGTATTAATGATATGACTGACATTCAGAAGCGTCTTGCTCATGTTCACGAGCTCCTTTCTGCAGTGTTTGTTAGCTTTCTGTAAATATTCATGATGCTCATATACAATGGAGTTCTTACTAATCACTTCTAAGTACAATACATGACATGAGCTGTAGATAGAAACAGGAACATGCATCTGGACACAGAAATAAAAGGGAAATGATGAATGGAAATAATGAAGCTAACAGCTCAGTTGCAAACTGGTTCAGTTAACTGGATTTGCAGACGCGATAAGAGTGAGTGTTTTCAAAGCCCAGTACATACATTTTGCGTATGAAAATGGAAACAAAAACCCCACAAAACCACCAAAACCAACCAACCAACTGCAAAAAATCTCAGAGAAACTTTTTGTGCTGGGTTCAGGTGCCCAGGCATCAGCAGTGAGGACTGCAGCTATGAGCCCCTCAGCTGTGCATGTGGCACCTCTGAGAAAACAGTTGAAAAGGAATGTTTGGCATAGAACGCCAGAGAAAGAGAGGAGAGGACAAACTGAGAAACAGCAGGGAAGCAGCAGGCTGGAGAAGCAGGAGGTGCTCCATGGTGGAGCAGATAGCTGCACTGGTGTATAGGTTCGTCTTGAAGGACTTCAGCCCTTGGAGAGTCCTGACTGGAGCAGGTGAAAAGGGTGAGGAAAAGGGAGACGCAAAGAGAAACTTTTCTCCACCACTTGGGTGGAGGGTAAAGGAGTTGGGAGGGAAGGAGTGAAGTTGAATCTGAGGAAGATGGGGAGAAAAGCTGTTGTTTTCATTATGTGTGTCTTTTTTGTTTATTATAGTTGGCAATAAATTAAGCTAAATTTTCCAAGTTCAAGTCTGTTTTGCCCACCATAGTTATTAGGAAGCAATCTCCCTGTCTTTATCTGAACCTGGGAGTTTCCTCTTTCATGTTCTTATCTTATTCCCCTGTTCTGTGAGGGGATGGGAGTGGATAGGGAACGAGTAAGTGAGCGGCTTGACGGGAGTGTGGCTACTGGCCAAGGCCAAACCAGCGTACTTCTGAAGTACTTATCACGAAGAGTCCAGTATGGGACTCACGGAGTACCTAATTTGAAGTCAGATTACTGTGGTGATCGGACATCCAAAGCAAAGTTGAAATTGCTAGGATTGTCCAGATTTGTTTATATTTAATAGGAGAGGAGGAATGTGTGACAGCGGTTGAAAACCCACAAACAGAAAAAGTCTGGAAAGTGTTACCTGAGTGCTGAAATGATGTCTATGTGTGCATTTTGTGTACAGGTGCAGTAAGAACTGTCAAGGGAGAAAAAGCTTCCAGTGACAGGAGCACATACTTCTGAAGATAAATGTTTGTTTTGGTTTGGGTTTTTTTTTTTTTTTTTTTTCTAGGTTAAAAAAAACATAAATTGGAATGCTTGGAAGTCTTTTAAAGCAAAAGATATGTTGTAGCCTTAGTCCTTTAATATTAACAGTTCAGTTATGATTCAAATATAGAAAGAGAATGGCATCGAATATACATGGAGTGAGGCACTAAAATGAATAGCACTCAAATACATATAGGTGATAAACTAACAAAGAGTGGAAGGAAGAGTTAATGGGGTCTGAATAAAAGAAAAAAAAATAATAGCTGTAAAGTCATTGCATTAGATTGTTCTCCTGAGTCTCTTTTGTTCAAAACTTATTTTACATGTTTAACTGTTTGCACTGATTTGATCCCATATATATTTATTTCTAGACCTTCTCTTGGTTTGTTTAGTTTTTTTCCCTTCCATATTTTTTGGTCATTCCATACCTTTCTAAACCTTGTTCATTGTACATTCTCTGTTTTGTTCTTGCAGTTTCACATTTGTTTAAGAGCTGTTATACAGCCATAAATTAGTATCCCTTCAGACAGTGTAATAAAAATAAAACCTTGGGGAAAAGAAGAATAATTGGATAAAAAATAGTGGGGTCTTATATTTCTCTACAGGAAATTAATTTAGTATATAAGTATTAACATAAAAAGAAAGTGCAGAGGGAAACATAGTGTGCTCACAATTTACAGACCAAAGAATGTGTTGCTATTCGGGCAATTTTAAACATTCAAAGTCCCTAAGCCCTTGTATAATTTAAGTTGTCCCCAGAGGCTATGTATTCTAGGCTTTACTATGGCTATATTATAAACTATAATCATGTTTGCTTTCCTGTGGGAATTATTAATTTACTCAGTTATAAAGCAACCACATCCATGCATCTCAAGATTAATAATGTTCTGTAAACAGTAGTACACTTTATAAAATAATGTGACAAGCTGGCTTGGGAAGATAGATAAATATTTTTTTTCAGCAAAATTCATCAGAGGTCATCATAACTGGGAGTCAGCGCATATGTAGGGAACCAATTAGGCTAAGCAGTAGTGGCAGTGTGATTTTGTAAATCATATCAAGTGCTTCACACTTAGAAATAACGTTTTTGCACTATGCAGTTCTCAATATGAGTTAAGCTGTTCACTTCAGGAAGGACAAAATCAGAGCATTGTAATATCTTAGTGGTTTTCTGCAAGTGAAAAAACACAACAAGAATCAACAGAAGAGTCTAAGTCTAAACTCAAAAGATAACTGTTGAATTTCTGTTTTTCTTTTTAGTCTACTCCTCTACTGAAATTATACAGGATGTACACCTAAGGGTGACTAAAAGCCAGTGTTAAAAAATAAGCAGTGTTATATACTCAAACACACTTAAAAGAAATATTGAGAAATATTGTTTGGATTTCAAAGGTTGATAATGAAAATTGTATGTAAGTAATGCATTTAAAAAATGATAAAATGACTTAGAGGATGCTGTCAAGTGTGTGGTCAGATAAATAATGTTACTGATAATATCCAGTTGGTAATTTTAGAAGTACTTAGTATTCCTCAACACTTCTTATGATGCGTATGATTATTATTTGTGTAAGTAGCATCTTGCTACTGATCTTTCTTTCACAGAAACTGATTGGAGTCAGGGATAATCAGCATCTGTCTGAATGAAACTGAAAAATCATATGCCTCTACAAATTTTACTTAAATTGTAGTATAATTGTGCTCTGACTCACTATAGAATTGATATCACAGGACATTTTGCTGATATATTAATACTTTTTTTATTTTAGTAGGCTTTTATTTCATAGAATCATAGAATGGTTTGCATTGGTAGGGACCTTAAAGATCTAACATCGCTGCCACACAGGGAAACCTGCTACTAGGCCAAGTTACTCAAAGCACCATCCAGCATAGTCTTGAACACTTCCAGGGACAGGGTAGCCACAAATTGTTTGAGCAACCTGCCCTAGTGTCTCATCACCCTCATTTTCTGCTATTATCCTGCATCTTAAATTTCTTACCTGTCTTTCCACTTACCCCTTTGAATATGTTTTATCTAACCTATTATGTATTACAGAAAATAATTCACACTTACAGAAGATTCTAAAATATCAGATTTTTCCCCAGATGTAGGATGTATTACTTTCTTGTGTTAGTCGATTCATTATTTAACAGGCTTTATATCTCATTTTCCTTTGTTCTTTTTCTGACCTTTTCCCTGGTTTTGCCTTCAGCTTCCCCGCTATACCTGTCGGCAATCACATTTTTCTTACAAAATATCCGCTCTTTGTTCTTACATTCATACAAGATCTACTTAGATGACTTGTCCATATAAAATGTTTAACACCTGCTAGCATACTCAAATTAGTAGCTTTTTAAAGTAGTGTAGTTCAAATTTTACTTTTTGAGAAAAGCTCTCAATACTCTTCTTTAGGCTACCTTCATGGGAAGCATTTAGGGGTTTTTGAAGTTGTTCATTGATTAACATTCTCCCAGAACTTCTCAGCTGTTTATCTTGTTGAAACTAATTGATCAGATCAGATTTATCAGATTACAACTTTCCCTTTTGTCATATCAGTCTACATTCTTTTATTGATTAATTCTTCCCTCCCCACCTCAAACCCAGCAACCCCACAGCATCTCAATGGAGATGCCATTAAAAGCTTATGTCCTCTGACGGAACATGCTCCCTTCCATCTTCCATTCTGGAGGCTTATGCTCAGCAAGTGATGACAGAAATGCTTTAGATTGTCCACAATACCAAGAATATTTCCTAGAAAGGACTCTTGACATCTGCCCTCTTCTTTTCCTTCCAACTTCTTATCCTTTTTTCCCTCTTTTTTCATTCTTGAAAAAATACTCAGGAGACTCTTTCACATTGTCTTCTCCCATGTGATTGTGTGGACCTACTTGCAAACTTTTTGCATGGTGAAATTGTTCTTAGTACTACAGTTATGACTTTAGGGCTGTGGTCGTAAATACAAATGCCCTGTCCGTAAAAAAATTAGATTTTTGTGTTTCTATTTATGACAGAATCCCAGGTGAGCCATAAATGTCAGAGAAATATTCCTCTTTTTTTTTTTTTTCCTGCTCCCTCAATACAACAACTTTTAAAAGTAAAAAAACAAAACCCAACCAACAAAACAAGCAAACAAAGAACCCAACAAAAACCCTTGCCATGAAGGATACCTTGAAAATAATCCCAGGCAAGTCATGTTAAACTACCTGGAAGAACGTTATGCTTTATGCCACCTACAGACAGTAATCCTCAATGCAATAGAAGGGACAATGTGGATCTCTGAATTGAGCAGTTCCTCCAAACCAATTTCTTAGCAGAGAGTGTTGAACACATCGTTAGAAGAGTAGCTGAAATGGTAGTTCTGTATTGCTAGCTTGTATTATTCTCCTGTGCAAGCTGAAATGTATGAATACCAAAGTTTTTTTTAGAAGCAGAAATTTCTAAAAGTAGACGTAGACCATGAAGACAGTAAATAACAACTTATTTGATTATTTTTCATATGTTACAGTATGCATCACTGACAGCATTCAGGGCCAAGTTGGGCAGAGCCTTGAACAACATGGTCCAGTGTGAGGTGTCCCTGACCATGGAAGGGGGTTGGAACAAGATGATCTTAAGGACCTTTCCAACCCTAACTATTCTATGATTCTATGATAGTTACATCCATCATATTCTATTTTTAAGTTTTCTGTAGAAAATACCAATTAGCATATTCTCTAGAAACATGGAAATATTTTAAGGAAGATACAGGTAGTGTTTTCATTTATATTAGTGGTTTCCGTTCAGCAAGCTATATTTTAGATACATTTTATTTTTCCACCCTATTATTCATTCAAACATTGATTATTATAGGCCTACTGATATTGTAGCTTATACTCCTTTTCTCAGAGACATCAGAACTTCTATCACAGCTACCTTTCTTTTCACTCTCGTCCATATTTCCTTTATTTTAAAATCACTGGGAGGCTATTTGATCTATTGTGTTATAAGTTGACTTAAGAATTTTTGTAGGCATCTTTTTTTCACTAGCAATCTTGCTTACTCAACCCTTTCTTTTCAGTTCAAATTCACTGTTTTCTCTGTTCTTTTCTATGTTTGTATATATAGTGATGCAGGTTATGACTGCAGTCTATATTGCTGACACTAGAAGCTCCAGTTTGTGCTATTAATTCCTGATAAATGCATGCAAAAATTGCAGTTTGCTTTTTAGGTATATTTATAGACTTGCTCTTCTGATTTTATTTTTTTTTTTGGACAGTATACATTCCCTCAGCTGACTGAAAACCAGCATCATTTCTTTATGCTTTTGTCACTAACTACATACTTAATTTTCCAGGTTGTCCAGGTCATTTTGCAGTACTTTTGCAATCCTAGTAGACTTAATGCTTTTCACAGCTTTGGCGAGAATTGTTTGAAAGAGTTTTATGCAATGCAAAAAGAATACTAAGCATTGCGGGTTATTATTTTAGAAAAGAAGTCTCAAAAGAACAACCTGGACTAGTCTACAGCTTGCAGTAAAGGTCAGTCCTTCTTAAAAGCATGAGAAGGATGCTTTGCTAATAATGGCCTCCTGTGGCTCACAGCCCTGACTTTCATATCCTAGCTATAGTACATTAAATAGTAGGGCTACATCATCAGTAACAAAAGTGCTTTGATATCGAAGAGTCTGTCTCACTGAAGAGAGGCACAATTGCTTAAACACCAAGAAAAGAAACTCTTTCTGCCGCTCCCTGGCATTCTAAGAGGAAGAATTAAGATAAGGAGGACCTACTGGGAATTTGGCTCACCTGGCATTTATAATATTTTAAAATTAGATTACTTTAAAATTTGTAATTTTTAAAAAATATTAATAGTCAACAGAGACTTTGTGGGTCAGGGTGAGAACAGAATGAGAGACATTATTGTGGGGATCTGTTACAGACCACCCGATCAAGAGGACTTGGTGGATGAAACACTCTATAGACAGATAGGAACAGCCTCAAGCTTGCAGGCCCTTGTCTTCGTAGGGGACTTCAGCCACCCTGATATCTGTTGGAGGGACGGTATGGCCCGGCACAAGCAATCCAGGACGTTCCTCGATTGTGTGGAAGACAGCTTCCTTCTGCAAGTAATAGAGGAGCCGACAAGGAGAGTTACCATGCTTGACCTCATGCTCACCAACAGGGAAGGGCTGGTTGGAAATGTGATGCTTCATGGCAGCCTTGATTGCAGCGATCATGAGATGATCGAATTCGAGATCCTCAGGACAGTGAGAAGAGCGTGCAGCAAACTCACTGCCCTGGACTTCAAGAGAGCAGACGTTGGCCTCTTCAGGAACCTGCTCATTAAGGTTCCATGGGATATAGCCCTAGAGGGCAGGGGAGCCCAAGACTGTTGGTTGATATTGAGTGATCACCTCTTACAAGCTCAGGAGTGCTCTGTCTCTACTAGAAGGAAGTGTGGCAGGAGGGCCAGGAGAACTCCTTGGATGGATAAGGAGCTGCTGTAGAAAATTCAAAGGAAAAAAAGAAGCTTATAAAAGGTGGAAGCAAGGACAGGTGGCCTGGGAAGAATGAGGGAAACTAGGAACCAGCTTAGGAAAGCTAAGGTCTACTTGGAATTAAACTTGGCTAGGGATGCGAAAGATGACAAGAAGGATTCTGTAGGTACACTGCAAATAAAAGGCAGACTAGGGACAACGTGGGCCCTCTCCAGAAGCTGTCAGGAGAACTGGCTACCCTGGATTTGGAGAAGGCTGAGGTTCTTAATGACTTCTTTGCCTCAGTCTCCATTAGCAAATGTTCTGACCACACTACCCAAGACTTGGAAGGCAGACACAGGGATGGTGAGAATGAAGACCCTGGGCCCACTGTAGGAGAGGATCTGGTTAGAGACCATCTCAGGAACCTAAATGTACAGAAGCCCATGAGACCTGATGAAATCCATCCGCGAGTCCTGAAGGAGCTGACAAAGGAAGTTGCTAAGCCACTATCCATCATCTTTGAAATATCATGGCAGTCAGGTGAAGTTCCCGATGACTGGAAAAAGGGAAATATAACCCCCATTTTCAAAAAGGGGAAAATGAGTGACCCAGGGAATTACAGACCAGTCAGCCTCACCTCTGTGCCTGACAAAATCATGGAGCAGATTCTCCTGGAAGGCATGCTGAGGCACATGAAAAACAACAAGGTGCTTGGTGACAGCCAGCATGGCTTCAGTAAGGAGAAATCCTGCATGACCAATCTGGTGGCCTTCTATGATGGGGCTACAGAACTGATGGACAGGAGTAGAGCAGTTGATGTCATCTGCCTGGACTTGTGCAAAGTTTTTGACAATGTCCCACACGACATCCTTGTCTCTAAATTGGACAGGAATCAGTTTGATAGGTGGACCACTCAGTGGATAAAGTACTGGCTGGATGGCTGCATGCAAAGAGTTGTGGTCAGTGGCTCAATGTCGAGCTGGAGACCAGTAACGTGTGGTGTCCCTCAGGAATCAGTGTTGGGACCGATCTTGTTCAACATCTTTGTCAGTGACATGGACAGTGGGATTGAGTGCACCCTCAGCAAGTTTGCCAATGATGCCAAGCTGTGTAGTTCAGTTGATACGCTGGTGGAGGGAATGACATCCAGGACTTGGGGGTTTTGGTTGGTGAGCAAATGAACATGAGCTAGCAGTGTGCGCTTTCAAGCCAGAAAGCCAACTGTATCCTTGGCTGCATCAAAAGGAGCATGACCAGCAGGTCAACGGAGCTGATGCTGCTCCTTTACTCTGCTTTCGTGAGATCTCACTTGGAGTATTGTGTGCAGTTCTGGTGTCCTCAACATAAGACATGGACATGGAACTGTTGGAGCAAGTCCAGAGGAGGGCCACAAGGATGATCATGGGACTGGAGCACCTCCTGTATGAAGATAGGCTGAGAAAGTTGGGGCTGTTCAGCCTGGAG
>JAOEHY010028790.1:929-33909 GCA_025447955.1 Psilopsiagon aurifrons | reverse complement strand
CCCATCCCTCCAGGAGCAGAGGGAAGAAAAAGGGGGAAGTGAGTGAGCAAACTGCGTGGCTGATTTATGGCTTAAACCATGACAGCCCTATAGCTGGCGGTGTTCAAGGCCAGGATGGACAGAGACTTAGTGACATGGTTTGGTGGGAGGTGTCCCTGCCTGTGTCAGGGGGTTTGGAACTAGATGATCTTAAGGTCCTTTCCAACCCTAACTATTCTATGATTCTATGAAATAAAGGGGCATACCAGTCTTCCAGGACAAACTTAGAACTGCGAATCCCACATGGAGAGATTATGTCCTGCACTTTTATACAAGGAGCATAAGGAGCAAGATGTCAGACTCATTCTTTGCCTCAGTATTTCCTGGAGTTGTTTTAGGTTGTTCCATATTCAGGATGCTTTTACTGTGTCTTAAAATGTGGTTTGAGATCCATTCGAAGGACCACTACATGTAAAAGTTTGTCAGTCTTTGCTGACTTACATAGTCACCCCACTGAGGTGCAACCAAGGAAAACAAACTTCATACCAAATTTAGCTCATAATTTTCCATGGGAAGACCATGTTGAAAAAGGATGACAATATTTTAATGAACATAATAAAAGCTTAAATGATAACACTAGGCATGTCTCCCACAGGGATAGGTCATGAAATCTAATTAGCAGTTATATTCTTTGAGATCCTCTGATACAAAGCACTGTGTAACTGCAAATTAGAAAGATTTCTTTACAAAATGTAACAAGTGAAATTCATTCCTTATCGAATTTGGTAGGGTTATTCAGGGAATAAATTCTGCTGAATGTAATCCTGAATTATTATTTCATTGGCATTAGGAGATAAATAAACTTCCACTTGCAAGCTTCAAACACTCCAGTCTAAGCACCCTTGGCAAAAACTGTGAAGCGGTTATCACCTGTAATTTTTGTATGTTATTCACAGATTTTCCATCTTAAAATACATGGTAAATAAATTGGAATTACCTTTTAATTAGGTTTTTTTCCATTTTGTAGTATCTTTTCATAATGTTCCAACAGCTGAAAAGGAATGTAGCACATGAGGACCTGTAAAGTACACTGGATTTTGTTTAGTAAACTTCTGTCTTGTTCCTGCTGGAGTTAATTATGACTTTCTTATTGTCTAAATAGGTGTCCTAAGAGTATCCTATGTATTATTAATCCTTATTTTTGGCAAACACCACTTCACAACTCCATTAACTCCACTTTAACTTAATAATCACAGAAAGAAGAAATTACCAAAAATCATAAAATAAAGCATCATGTTATACTGAAACAGGGAGTAAGGGTTAACTATAATCCCTTATTGAACAGGAATCTTGAGATTCCTCCTTCCTGCATAGAGGACAGTAGGAGGAACAGGTTACATTAGTGTTTATTTCTGTAATCGATCATTTGTAAGGGCCATTTATACTTAGTAGATTTTCATTAAGGGGATCTTAAGTGTCACCCAACACTTGTGAATAATTATTGACTTAATTTCATACCATTCTTAAATAATCAATTCATTGATTAGGCTTCCGTTATTTCAGGATGGAGAAATGCATTATTCAAATTTAGTTAGTTTAATAACAGTGATAGAATCTTAATATTATTTTGATGGATTTTGATTTTTTTTTTTTTTACCCATAAAAAAGGACTAGAGTTTTTGTGGGTTTGTTTTTATTTTTCATTTCAAATTGTAATAAGAATGACCAAATCAAGAAAACAAAACATGAAGCTAGACAATAATTTTTCACTCTCCTTTGTTTGGCTTCTAGGACTCCATACTTGCATGCCTGAAATGGAAGTTATGTCCTTAGGTAAAGAAACCATATCTGACTAATCAAAGGTTAATATCAAATAATTTTATTTGCTACCTGAGTTTAACAAAGCCCTAGAACGTGCAAATATACATGATTGGATTAATCAAAATTCAATTCTTTTGGCTTAAACAAAAACTGTTTAACTGCTCCCAGGCCGAAAGTCAGAAACACAGTGCTGCACCAGCTACCGAGAAGGAGAAAAAAAATGACTGCTACTGCTGAACCCATGACACTAGTTTAGACCTTTGGTCTTTCCATGAAAATAATGGTCTTTTCTTATTTACCAATTATAGTAAGCAGGAAACAGCTGCAGTCTTCAGGTTTGTCTGGAGTCTGAATATCCCAGACTGCCTTTGCATTGATAGATCATATTTGCAGAAATCACAGGACTGGACTGTATTTTACTTTTTAAGAAGACTTGCAAGCAGTCAGGTTGCTGAAGGTGCAGAATCAACTTTATGTGCTTGTCAAATAATGCAAACCTTTTGTCTAGCATGTAGATCACCAGAAGGCCTACATTTTAACAGTTTTCACAGTGCCAGTGAGATTTCTATGAAATTCTTTGTAATACTACTGGTTTGGAAAAGGTCATCATAGACATGGAATATTTTGAAATACAGGAATAATACCATAGGGGAGAAGCAGGATTACCTAGTAACCATGCACGTCTCCTTCTTCCTCTTGCCTAATTCCGCAACTATAATCTCCTCAACTCCGACTTTGCAGGAAAATTTGTGCTCTTAGCTAACAGTCATAGAGAAGGGCATTCACACAGGGTTTAATATCCAGTGAGGTTCTGGACCATTATACCTCTAGATACATACTATAGAACCATAGAATCATAGAGTAGTTAGGGTTGGAAAGGACCTAAAGATCATCTAGTTCCAACACCCCTGCCACGGGCATGGACACCTCATCGTAGCCATTCCACCCAAGGCTTTGTCCAACCTGGCCTTGAATGCCACCAGTGGTGGAGCATTCACAACTTCCCTGGGCAACCCATTCCAGTGCCTCATCACCCTTACAGTAAAGAATTTCCTCCTTATATCCAATCTAAACTTCCCCTGTTTAAGTTTGAACCCATTACGCCTTGTCCTGTCACTACAGTCCCTAATGAAGAGTCCCTCTCCACGACCTTCTCCATCATCTTGTGGAGATTGTCCCTTGGGAACGGTTGCAAATATCTCTGTGAGCTGGTGTTTGATATTGGTATATCATCTGATATACCAATACCCCATAGCAAGAATATGACTGCTTTTAAACTGCACAACTGGAGGCTGTGACTCTCAAATTATCTGTGGATCCAGCTCTGAAGAGGGGACATAATGCACTCAACAGGAAGCTGAATTTCGTGACTTAAGAAGTGGGTTAATATATGGAAAATACTAGGACAAAAGCAAGACAAAAATAAAGATGTCAATTAAATGCCTGTGAAGCATTAGTTACTTTTCACCTTTTTTGGGAGGAGGGGTTTGCATCCAGCTTTCTAGTTTTCTAGTGGATATAGGTTTTAAGCTGACTTATAGGCAGTTTCCCCTCATTTTTAATGTGAGGTATTTTGAAATCATCTTCAGACTTACTTGAAATTCAAATTCCAAACACTAGTTTTCTCATTCCCTTGCTAGGAGAGGTGCTCCAGCCCTCTGATCATCTTTTTGGCCTCCTCTCCTCTGGACTTGGTTTAGCAGGTCTATGTCCTTCTTATACTGGGGACACCAGAGCTGGACACAGCACTGCAGGTGGGGTCTCACAAGAGTAGAGGGGGGGAATCCCTTGCCTAGACTTGCTGGCCACACTCCTTTTGCTTCAGCCTAGCACATGGCTGGCTTTCTGGGCTGCATGCGCATACCGCGGCTCATGTGAAGCTTCTCATTGACCAAAAGAAGAAAAAGCAGATGAAATTATCAGATTAACACTGCCTTGAGTGTAGGGAAACTTTAAAGATATGGAACTTGGAAAAGTGTTTCTATCAGGTGCTGAAACTGCACAAGAACTAAATTCCCATGAGTTCAGGTGAGAAACAACACAGTGGTTGTGGAATTGGATCAGTAGACAAAAATGCAACCCCCATCTCCCCCCAAGGTGCAAATCCAAAAGTCGCTCACCCTAGACTACTAGGTACCCAAAATGGAGGAAGACAAACAGGAGTTTAGAAAGACAGACGAAGAACCATAAAATCTTAGAATAGTTAGGGTTGGAAAGGACCTCAAGATCATCTAGCTCCAACCCCTGCCACAGGCAGGGACACCTCCCACTAAACCATGTCACCCAAGGCTCTGTCCAACCCAGCCTTTAACACCTCCAGGGATGGGGCATTCACTACTTTCCTGGGCAACCCATTCCAATGCCTCACCACCCTCACAGTAAAGAATTTCCTCCTTATATCTAACCTAAATCTCCCTTATTTAAGTTTGAACTGATCAAAGATTTATAAAGTTTTGCCTTCCTGTTGCCACCGATTTCTCTATTACATTTTCTCCCAATTGCATTCCAAAATAAGGCGCTAAACCTCTGTATTTTACTTATAACATCAGCAAAGAAGTTAGAGTTAGAATTTTTCCCTAATAGCATTCTAATTAATTTCTTGATTGCCTGCAAGCAACCTGCTCTAAGAGATACTCAGTCTTGACTGGTTATCTAAGCAATAGAACCTTCCAATTTCAGGTACTGATGACTTCAGGGTAGAAGCAAACAACATGCCTTTTCTTCTGTTTCAGAGCAGTCATTCTACAAAAATATGTGATGCTTCAGGTAGATCAAAGTTTATTTTAATGCATTTCATAGCAGATGGAGCTTTGGATATTTACTGAAAGCAGAAGCATGAGGTTTAGTCCAAGATATAAAACAGATAAAAAGCAATGTCGCTGTTATGGACTACCATGGATCAACACTGTCTTCAGCGCCAGTTAAGTTAATTTGGAGCCATTCAGTCGAAGTTCACAATCACTCATAATATAGCAGAATAACTTCCATTAATTTTGCAGGAACAGGAGAAGATGAAAGGTCAGCTTTTCTCAGGATCAGGTGTGATGTATGACAGATAAGGGAAAGTAAATTTAGTTTTAAAAAAAGCTGTCGTTCTTAACGTTTTTTGGGGGGGGGGATGAGTTTGGGTGTTTCTGTGTTTTTTTTCATTTTTGGGGGTTGGTTTGGGTTATTTGTTTGCTTTATTGTTTCTTTTTGCTTTGGGTTTGTTTTTTTTTTGTTTGTTTGTGTTTTGCGGTTTGTTTTTTTTTCCCCCCAACATGCTATGACATAGGAGAAAAAAATGGAAGATCAGTACAGAAATATTACTGGATAGGCTATTACTCCATGCAGCCCACATATCAACCCTCAGAAAAATATCTTTTCTGTTCACTTTACACTTGAAAGAAGGTTTGTATCCCATTTCACACACAACAATTTAATGACCATATAGATGAAGTGCAGATCTGACATACAGAGGAAGATAAAAAGAATCCTGCACAGAAAATTTAAGATATACTTCAACTCAGACAGCATATTATGGACCTGTTAACATGTCTTCTGCAGTGCCGCTCTGAATAGGACCACCAAGATTAACCGTTAAGTTAATCTTTTTTTTATATTTAGAAAGTTTTTTAATATAAGTCTAAGACAAATAAACAGCAGAGCCGGCTAGCCAGGAATGATGGAAAATTCCCTTCTTTAGATTAAAAAAAAAAAAAATAGAAAAACATTGATTGGGGATTTTCTACATATATTTGTACTTCTTTAATGCAGGCAAAGGTCCTAAGGCAACTTTTCGGCCACCTACAAGCAGAGGAAGTGCAGCTAAGATCTGATTTTTTGCATTGAGCATTCATCCTCACACATGAAGGAATAGAGGAGCACACTGACAGATGCCCCAGCCACCTCTTCAGACCACTGGACACCCATCGGGGTCCCTGCCTACAGAGGTGTGGCATCATTATGGGATGCAGGAGAAGAACATTTTGTGGATTGCACATGAGTTATAATAAATCTGTTGAATGCTCCAGAATTTAGCATCAGATCTAGGGCATCTGCATTAAAAATGGCTCCTAACAGCTTAAATTTATTGCTGCATCTTTTCCCTGGAATTCCTCAAGCAACTCTGATGCTAGCCGTCATGATCTTATCTCAGAGGCTCTGCAGTTTTTGTTTGAGCTGATGTACAAGAGCTACACAGTTATAGCAGAACCTCATTTTTTGCTTAAAAATACTTAAAGCAAGCTTCACCCTTCAAGGCTGAAAATATAAATTAAGAAGTGTTAGAATCCAGAAAACAATGGGAAGTCCTAAGTATATTTAGTGCCTTCTGAAAGCTTAAAATTCTGAAGTCACCCGTGCGCTTGGCACAGTTGAGAGTGCTGATACTGTATATATCTCTTCATTTTAAGTGCCAAACCTATTTTGAGCACCTGGCCATATTTTTCCCTAAATTGCTAGGATCTTGTAAATGCTGTCCTGTTGAGAACTGATTCTTCAGTGAAAATCCTGATTTCTGCTAAATGAAACAGGGCAGCACTGGAATCCATGGAACAAGTTTGCAAGGTTTATAAGCCTATTATTTGGGACTATTATTCTCTGTGATTGATAGTCTATTTACTTAATTAAATAGTCCTGTGGTCTTTAGCTCACTTAACCTTAACTCTGACATATCGCAGTGCCAACTTTCATTGCTTATTCAAAGTAATAACCTTGCTAGTTTTGCTATTCAAACAGCAATGCTCTTCATACCTGGCTGTTTGTGTGGGATACATGCCTGCCTTTAAACCTTTCCAGAAATGTGCTACCAGGGATTTCCCATGGGAACCATATGCCTTTACAGGGACTGCATTTAGACCATCCTAAGCATTTCTGGGATAATCAGAATTGCTTCCACATGGTGTGTACAGCACAGGACTAGGCAAGAAGAGATTTTCAAAGGCACTAAAGACCAGCTAGGGGCCTAAAACTTTCCCCAAAGAAAAGTCATTTGCATTTAGATGTCTGACAAACACAGCAGCCATTGAAAATCCTTTTCAGTCTTATCTTAAATTGTCTTCCAATTTTCACTTTAAAAATTCAAAGTATGGCAAAAGTCTGTTTTCTTGTGAGTCAAACTTTAGGTTCAAGTGGAGCAATATTTTATTCTCCAGATGGAATTATTTATCACTGTTTACTTCTAAAAATAGATATAAACACCACAGTCTTTCTAGGAACAAGTACATAGGATGAATGCACAAAAATGGTTACCAAAATGAACTGCAACTTAAAAGGAGAATCTTCCTGCTACTGCCTCCTCAAGCCAGAGGTCAAGTGTACAAACAGAAGAAACTGAAAATTAAAGACTAGTCCTCAGAGTAAAGTGGGAACTGAAATGCTACCAAACTTCTTGTTTTGGTGCCATAATCAAAGATGGATGAGTTTTCCTCACTGATGTGAGGCAGAGGGTAAGTACAAACTGAACACCAGAAGTTCCCTGACATGGGGAATTAAACCTAAAATTAAGAAGCCACACTTGTGGTTTAGTTTTTAAGGAATGTCTCCCTTTGTTTGTCCTTGCACATTTTATAAAGCAAAAGGACACCTAGTGTTTGACAATAATCTTTTTGCCAATATCTATGGTAAATGCATAGGTTTATCATATTGCAAAATACTCAAGTCTCTTATGTCCTAAAGTCTGAATAATAATTTAAAATCCATTATCTTTTCCTAGCTGAAGCACAATTCAGTTTGAGGTTTCTCAGACTGTATTAGGTGGAAAACTCGTCTCTTCCTTGGTCTTATTATTGTAAAAAATTGCTGAGTTGCTGGATAGTTATTTCTGACATGAGCACAAAAAGATGTATTTGGCTGTTCTTACCCTCAAGAGCCTGCAGAGTCTTGAACCTTATGAATATGTACGTTATGGTTCCTGTTCCTCATTATTCGTCACTGAAAGAAGCCTTACAGTGCCCTATAGCTGGAAAGTAACGAACCTGTCACTCACACTTTGCCCAACAGGGCCACACACTCCATTACAGAAAGTGGAGAAGAAATAAGTACAGCCAGGGGGGCCACAAAGCACTTCATCACATCACTTCCAAAATTCTTCGGTGAAAAGTACAAAGCATAAGAAAGCACATCATGTTTGTTGGAACTTTGCTGGTATAATCTGCTGATAACCTCTGTAGCTCAGGTATTCTCATGCAGCATGAACACTGTGCAGCCTCTATACAACTGATTTAAGGCATCAGCTATAAAGGGAGCCTAGTGGAGGAGTTTTGATGGAGTAAGATGATTGTAAAAGTGACATATAACCTTTCACCAGACAGGCAGCCAATGCAAAACCTTACTCACACCAGCACATATGCAATACGGGGTGTAGTGGTTTAACCCCAGCTGGCAACTAAGCACCACCCAGCCACTCCCTGACTACTTCCAGGTGGGATGTGGAAGAGGATCAGAATGGTAAAAGTGGGAAAACTCATGGGTTGAGATAAAGACAGTTTAATATGTAAAGCAAAAGCCACACACACCAGCAAAGCAAAACTAGGAATTCATTCACCACTTTCCTGGTGATGTTAATCCAGGAAAGCAGTGGTTTGTAATGGTTACTTGGGAAGACAAATGCCATCACGCCAAACAAACATCCCTTTCTGGTTCTTCCCCCAGTTTTTACTGCTGAGCATGATACCATAAGGTATGGTACATCCTTTTGGTCAGTTGGGGTCAGCAGTCCTGGATGTGCCTCCTCCCAGTTCCTTGTGCACCCCAACGTTACTCACTAGTAGGATGCGGTAAGAAGCAGAAAATGCCTCAACTGTGTGTAAGCACTGGACATGAGTAACTAAAACATCCATATGTTATCAACACTTTTCAGCACAAATCCGAAACACAGCCCCATAGTAGTGATTGTGAAGAAATAACACTAGCCCATCCAAAACTAGCACACAGGGTCATTCTCACGTGTATCACAATAAAGACAGGCATGCCCACACTAACAAATCACCTCATTTGCACAGGCACTAGTCAATTTGTTACCCTAGGTGGCCTGAAATAGACATAAACCTGAGTGATATTTAAACTATTTGCTTCTGTTCAGTTCACAGCTCCAAAGGTGCCAATTAAAAAGACAGTGGGGCATTAAGAAGAAGTTGCTTTAAGCTTTTTGCAGTGAGAATTTGCTATTAGTTATTAAAGCTTTCCAAATGGCTGCTGGGAATTACTCTCCAACAAAATGCCAGAAGCTTCTTGAAATTGCCATGAGTCGTAGATGACCAGGACTTCAACATCACACACCACTGCATTTTGTACCTTTTTGAGTTCCCTTTGTATTTAAATTAAGATTCCATTATGCCTTGGTATACATTTTAATGGCTAGATAGATTTTGTAACAGGTTTCTCAGATTCATGAGCCAGAGGTTAAATACACAAATTCATTTCAAACAACCGTACTGCAATAAAGCATGGAGATGAAAAAGACCTATTAGTTTGCCTACTCCATTTTTCTGGCCATTACAAAATTGTTCCCTAAAGTGTATTTTGCAATACTTTGTCCGGACTACTTTTATTTGACTGAAGAGCTGAGCAGCTGACCACTGCTACTCTTGGGACATTTTACCACAGCTTAATAAACTTCAGATTTAGGAAGTATTTTTTCAGACATTCAGTCTTGTAGGGGTTTTTTTTCCCCATTTTTTATAATGTCTTTTTATAACATACCTCCCATAACTAATTGAAAAGTTCACCTAATTTCTACTCTTACTAAATGTGAAAAGCATTCCATACTGGACAAACAGCATGTCTCCCCCTGCTCTAAACTTGCCAAAAATTACATTTTCCTTTTCCTTTTCTGGCCTACAGAAAAGATAAGAATCTACTGCTACCAGCAATTTTTGAGCAATTCTTTTGGCTGTCAGGAGAGTGCATGATTTTTTCAGATATATCTGATGGCCAAAAACTCAAAAAAACCCAAACCCCTCTGGTACCTAAATAAGCATTTAGGGAGGATGAAGTCAGGAAAGTCCTAAATGGAAAGCCTGAAAGCTTCTGGCTCAGCTGCTGTGTAGATCTGAAGTCACAATCTTTGCAGCAATATCTCTTCTGGCCTAAAATGTCTCTTCATGCCTGAGAAAACCTTAAAGCATATCTGCCAATTCAATTTGAGGTCTGAATTTTCTCAAAATTGAAGGGTGTTGGATCTAGGATTTTATTTCATATTTATCTGTGAAGCTAAAGGAAAGGTTTATACTTTGTCTAAGTTTTCAGTAAGGAAGCATCTGTATATATTAAACTCCCACCTACAGTTTCTTTGTTGCTTCAGATCTGGCAAGCTAAAAATGTTGGGTAAGGTCAGGCAGGAGTGGGAACATTGCCTTCCACTTTATCAAAATTTATTGTGTGATATTCTCTAACAGAGTACATGTTTTAGAACAACAGTGCAGGGAAAAAAAAATAAATATATATATATTTTTTTTAAAATATACAAAAATATGTATTTTTTGTGTATATGTATAAATAAATATGTGAAAAGCCAACCCAAAGAAAAATAACACTGGGAAATAATAAAATAACTAGGTAAGTGAAATAGAATTTACAAAACAAAACAACAACAAAAACAAACAACAGATGTGTCTGAGTGTTACATTATTCTCATAGCTGTAGACCCCTCATAACTGTAGGTGCTGCTGCCCACTTTGTGTGTGCCCATCCTTATTAAATGTTTTGCTTAGTCCCAGACAAAGCACCATATTTTACCTCAAGGTTTTGCTTTCTAAGTGTTCTTAGAAAGTCTTGTCCTGTCAGACTAGAATGGCAAGATCACATTAGCTATAGCTAAAATTCAGATGCATTGAAAAGGAAAGCATTATGCAGCAGTTCCTCTTTGCAACTTGCACTTCATAGAATCATAGAACAATTTGGATTGGAAAGGACCTTAAGATCATCCAGTTCCAACCTCGCTGCCATGGGCCCTTGTTACTTTTAATTTGCTCTCTTTTCTCCCTGTGCCACTGTGATAATATTCCTTGTTCTGAATTTGAACCTTACTTTCCCTTCAGTCTATGCTGACTTGTATATAAATTGATAGTTTAATAGTACCATGTATAAAGTGGCTCCTGATCTGGGTAGACAAGTGTCCTGGGTTCGGCAGTAGCAGTCGTTTTTCTCCTTCTTAGTAGCTGGTGCAGCGCTGTGTTTTTGACTTTCAGCCTGGGAACAGTGCTGATAACACCGACGGTTTCAGTTTCTGCTCAAGTGTTTACTCTGACCAAGGACTTTCTGAGCCTCATGCTCTGCCAGGGAGGAAGGGAAGCCGGGAGGAAGCAGAAACAAGACACCTGACCCAAACTGACCAAAGAGGTATTCCATACCACAGCACATCATGCCCAGCATGTAAAAACTTGGGGCAGGTACCTGGAAGAGTTAGATCACTGCTGGGTCAGGCTGGGTATCGATCGTGGGTGGTGAGCTATTGTAATCTCTTCCCTTGTTTCCCTTTAAATGCTGCATAGACCCATATCCATGTCTATAAACTCTTGTGCACTCATTTACTTATAAAAGATTAATAAAATACTTCCAAGATGTGTTTTTCTATGACAGCATGTTTGTGTACATTGTCTCTTTGCAAACAGATGTCATGAGGCACATGAGGAAATCTTATTTCCCTGGTGCACAAAGTACACAGAAGAATCTGTATTCATCCTGCTATTCAGCTTGCTCTGATTTTACTTTTTTTTTCATTAGAAATAGGATTTAAGCATGGGATTTACACACAGGACCACACCTGGGTCCTGTGGAAGAGTTATAGAAGAATTGATGGCAAGTGAATTAGGAGAAATGAGTTCTGCAGAAATCACAGCTCTGGAAATATCTTGAAAAAGTCTTTTGGGCTGCACAATACAGAGCCGTGTGCTGGGCTGCTTCTGTGCACACTGCAGCCTGGGGCAGGCAGCGGAAGAGCCAGAGCAGTGGACTTGTACACTAACATCTTCTGAAGCTGATCCCAAAGCATCAATATCAAAGGCTGTACCACTGTATTCAGGCTGCTTTAGCAGATACAGCTTTTCACCTGAGCTGTTCTGAAGGGAAGTTCAGCATCCCCTGTGCAGATGTTTGTTGTGCAGAGAAGGAGCAGCAGTCACTGAGGGGTTGGCCCACAGTGTACAGCAGAAAACACATTAATCCTCAAGAATTCTTTTCTTTAGCTTGGTGTTTGTATGAACCGTACTACAGCGTCCTTAAGGACCATTAACCTCTGTCAGAATGAAGAAGTGTCACATAGTGAGCCCTCCTGTTTTATTTTTATTAGTCTCACTCATAGATGGAGAAAACAGATGTCTGTATGTAGTATAGTCTTGCATGCCTGGAAGCTTATCTGTGCTTTCAGCTGCAACTAGTGGGTCTGTTAAAAACTATATCCACTCTTCCTAGACCTTGCACTGTTTACATCCTTCACAGCTACATCAACATTAATAATGTCATTGCCAGAACAGTTGAGGTAGCTGGAAAATAATTTCCACATGGATCTCACAAGAACTGTGAAGACTATCACCACTCCTAATCATGTTATATGTGAAACAACTGGAAAGGGCAAGAAACTGTACTAATCACATGGCATGTGTGCCACCTTTGATTACTGAAAGTGTCATTAAGAGCAGATCAGCTGTGTAGGTAGATGAAAAAAAATTCACAGTGCTAAATAGATTGTGTCCTTCTGCCTCTCCTGGCAGAGAGAGATGTCTAATAGAAAATGCCCACATGGCTCAGTGCCCCTGTAGGCATGGTTTCTGAGTATCACTTGGTACTGGGGGAGCAGGGATGGTGGCAAGAGGATGGGTCAGTGGCTGCTGCTTATCTCTGCTTCTCCCAGTACTGCGTACCCTCTGTGTACCTGGCTAACAGCAACACATGGTTTCCTATGGGCTTACTTGATCCAACTCCTCCGGTGGTGGGTATTAAATGCTGGGTGAAGAGGTTAAGTAGGAACACAAGTTGTAGCCCCCTTTGACCACATCTCCTTCTGTGGGTCACCTTGTGACGTGGACGCTTGAAGATTTGGAGAAGTCTCTGTCACTGCAAAGCATTGCTTAATTCATCCTTTCAAAAGGGAAAAGTATTTAGAGCAAAGTTGAAATGCAATAAAAATCCTATGCAGATGGAAACTGCCTCTTATTTCAGCTGGCCTCAGCTCGTTTTAACTGCTTTGAGGGCTGTCATCAGTTCCCAGAAACGTAACGCTGTAACTCAGAGGAAGGCCAAGGGAAGCTGACTTACACAGAAGACAATGCAGGGGATTTTCTTGTTAAACAAAACATGTCTTCTTTAATGAGCACTCAGTGGTGCAGGGTGGCGATGCGGATGAAGGGCCACCTCCCAGCTCTGAGCAAGGCTCTGGACACGGGTGAAGAGCAAGAGCTGTGCCACCTCTCCCTCTCTCTCAGTTCAGGAAATATTTGGCCCTTGAAAAAATGACATTGATGTGGGCTTTTTTAAATTCTTGTGTATCATATGCATTTTGAGCAATCAAGGAATGCTGCTTCTTTGTGTTGCTTTCCAGGTATTTTGCAGAGGAAATGGAAGTCCCTGTTGTGACACAGCAGTTCAGCAGTGGGGAATATTATTTGTGCTTCATTTTTGCCTGAAGTGTTCTCAGATAACAAGTATTTTTATAGGTTAATCGCTTCCACCATTTCTTACTATATGCAAATAGAGCTGTCAGAGGAATGTTTCAGCACATGCAATAGACCCTTAGTCTTCGTTAAAAGTCGCTAACATTTTTGAAGATGCTGCAGCTGAGCACATTAACTGCTTCTTAGACAATTAATACATAACTTCATGGATATTAAAATTAAATTCTTAGTTGCCATCTCAGTGGAATGTTATGCTTTATTTCATCCTGACTTCTGGAAACATCTGTCTACATGGACTTCAACTCGTAATAAAACTGGTCCTGCGCTCCTCACTAAGTCAGAGGCCCCACTGGCCAGCTGGACTGACTCATTTCAAAGACAGGTCTACATCAAATCATCATGACTTTACAATATGTAGACTTTCCACTACTTTCTAGGAAAAAAAGAGTGGAAAAGAATTCACTTAACTAAACAAGTACAGCTCCTGTAAACAACTATTTTCCTTGCTTAAATAAAAGAAACTTGCATTTTTAAATACAAGATTGAAAATTAATCCAAGTTCTAACAAATGCTCAACTCTTTTGTATTCATACATAAATTATTTGGAATTAGCCAGTCCAGCTATTTCTAAGGAAAAAAGTGCAGATCTAAACTTCATGCATTATCTTAGAGCAGTGAGTAAGTCTTTATGACTGAAGACAGAGGTTTGTAATGGAAACTGCAACTCATTCTTAACTATGCCAGTGTGAGCATGCTGTTCTAATGTGCAAGGTAAAATGTTATAAAATAACAAGACTGCAAAGTTTACTGCAACAATGGTGCATTAACAGGCAATAAAGCACACATCAATTATAGCAAATTCAATCAGTTATAAATTTCAACACTTATTTCAATTTTATAGTACCTATAATGAACACGGAGCTGTGATTTGCATTCGGATTAAGTATGTAAAAAGCAATTCAAGAAGCCATGCAGTGCTTTCATAAACACAAAGAGTGGTTCTCTGTCAACTCCTGCATAGAAATCGTACAAAGGGATGACGCAGAGCTTTTTCATCACTTCCAGTAAAACATAATTCCTGTCTCTTTTAATGGAATGCATAGAACAACCTTACATTCATAACATTTGTATCACAGCTGCTGCAGGAGCGTCTTATCCTTCTTGAAATAAAAGTCAGTGCAAGTGAATCCAGATTTGCAGAACTGCTAATGAAAGGTAGGTCTCTGTCAAGTTATAGAGAAGGTAATAAACAAGAACTAAGAATACTACATTGATTCTTCAAGCCTGTGAAACTCTCTTTTCTTTCCCTGTTTACAAATTTAGAATTACACTTTGCTTCAGCCACAGGCTAGTGTTAATAATCAAATCCTAGAATCATAGAACAGTTTGGGTCGGAAGGGACCTTAAAGATCGTCTAGTTACATCCCCCTGCCATGGGCAAGGATACCTCCCACTGGACAGTGTTGCTCAAAGCTCCATCCAGCCTGGCCTTGAACACTTCCAGGGATGGGGCATCCACAGCTTCTCTGGGCAACCTACTCCAGTGTCTCACTATCTTTATAGTGAAGAATTTCTTCATAATATCTAATCTGAGTCTACCTTATTTCAGTTTAAAGCCATTCTCCCTTGTCCTGTCACTATATGCTTTTCTTAAAAGTCCTTCTCCAGATTTCTTGCAGGCTTCTTTAGATAATGGAAGACTGTCATAAGGTCTTCCTGGAGCCTTCTCTTCTCCAAACAGAATAAACCAAATTCTCTCAGCCTGTCTTCTTAAGAGAGGTCCTCCAGCCCCCTGATCATCTTCATGGCCTCCTCTGGACTTGCTGAAGCAGGTCCACATCCCTCTTGTGTTGGAGGCCCCCAGAGCTGGATGTAGGACTGCAGGTGGGATCTCATAAAAGTGGAGTAGAGGGGGAGAATCACCTCCCTCGACCTGCTGGTCATGCTCATTTTGATGCAGCCCAGGACACAGATGGCTTTCTGGGCAGCAAGTTTACACTGCTACTTTTAATACCTTACTTTAGGTCACTGAAAGTATTTGAGTGGTTAAATGCTTTGCAGATGAAGGCATCCCATTCAAATTCACCTGTGGATGAGACTGTCCTCCAGCTCTGAGTCTACCATACGATACTGGCTCACTGCCAGAATTTGAGGAAATAAAGTGGGTTTTTGGACTACATCTGTTCCACAAAACCCAGAAATTTTTTTAATTCCAGGAACCAAGTGCACAACACAGCTGCCTCCTAAGGTCACCACATATAGAGACTTGAGCTCAAACCAGCTCCTGCTGGTTCTCTCCTGCTCCTCATTTTCCACATTTGAGAGGGCTACCAGGAGGCACTGGGCACTCTGAGCACCTGATGTCTACATATTTAACAGAAAAATAGCAAACTATAGTCATAGAATCCAAGAAATGAGCAGCACTTCCTTTTGAAAGATTAAGTTCTGCTGAGCATTCACTGACTGAATGTAAGTCCAGTAGATTTGGCAATAAGCACTCTGTTCATGTGTAGTGGATCTGTGACTAGAACAGTGTTGATAACACAGTGATGTTTTGGCTGGCGCTGAACAGTGCTTACACAGCATTAGGGCTTTCTCTGTCATTTTGCCCATGGGCAGTAAGGTTGGGGTTTACCAAGAATTTGGTAAGGGACACAGCTGGGGTAGCAGACTCAAATTGGCTGGAGGAATATTCCATAGCATGTGATGTCATGGTCAGGAATTATCAAAAAAAAAGATGTATGTGGGTAGTCTTCCACAGTAGCTATCACTCAGAGACTGGCTGGGCCTTGGTCTGCTCGTGGGAGGTGGTGAGCAATTGACTTTGCATCAGTCGTTGCTTTGTTGGCTCCTTTTGATCTTTCCTTCATTTTAACTGTCTTTATCCTGACCTACAAGATTTCTCACTCTTGCTCTTCCTGTTCTCTTCCCCACCGCACAATGAGGGTGAGCAGTCAGTGAGAGCTGTGTAGGCAGATGCTTCACTGCTGATCAGGATCAACCCACCACATTACTGTATCCTGCATGTCCATAAAACTGGTTCTGAATTAATAGGCTGTGTTAGAGTTATAGCTGATCACTAATGACTAAATATTTTGGTGTATGTGGTCATCAATCTGGTAATGGCTCATTTGAAAGACTGCAGTATCATGGACCTATTCTGATTTCACTTACATTAGTACAAGTAATCTACAGAAACATCAAGAACAGGAAAAAGATTAATCCAGTATGAAAACAATCATTAACAGTTGTGGAACAGATGGGATTATTGTGTTATACCATCCTTGATTTCATATACAATCTGGAGACTGGTCTTTTGGCTGAGTAGCATTAGATGGTGTGAAGCTGTTATGAAGAACCAGAAGGATTGCACGCAGAAGGCCAGCAAGATTACTTGTATGTTGATGTAGCAATTTCACACTTTACCTGTACAAATGACCTGTGCAGCATAATCAAGGTGAATTGCATTTCCAAATTACATGTATCAAAAGAAGATATGCTTATATATAAGTAAATGTGTACCAATTTCCAGTATTGTGGGAAATATTAGCATATTACCTAGATAGAGTAGGACCAATAATAATCACCAGCACGCACCTAATGCCTTCTTCTCAGTATTCAAATAGTTTAGCATAAACCTGTGGGGTGCTACTAAACATAATGAAGGCTTCAGGGATGTAGAAATGTAACATTATTGTATAAAAAATGAAGTTTCCTTGCTGGAATAGTGATTTTTTGTATAGGCATCATGGTTTAAACCCAGCTGGTAGCTCAGTACCATGCAGCTGCTTGCTCATCTCCTCACTTCTCCCCACCCCAGGCAGGATGGGAAGGAAGATTGGAAGAATGTAAAACCTGTTACAAGAGTTTAATAATTGAGACTGTGTTTTTCTAATAGAAAATGGGAAAATATGGTAGGAGAAATAAAACAGCTTAGAAGTAGTGCAGAGAAACAATTCACCTAAGCTTGAAAGGTTTCTGACCAACTCAGAACCACTGTTTTTGTCACCGATAAATCTAAGAACCAGTCAGGTTTTGGGCTCAGATACATCACTCAAGAATATATATTAAAATCTTAATAAGGTATCACTTGTCAAGTGATTTTCTGCACTGTGTGCACACTGCCCCAGTAGCAAGGTAGAACATATTTTCTTAATTTCTGTATAAAAAAGAATATATGAATGGTTTATGAAATGTACAAAAAATAATAATTTTAGTAATTCTTATTTCAGTATCAGAATTTAATCATCTCACCAACTCTTCTGCATCTAGATACTTGTCATATACTATATATATTGCAAAAAAAAAGAAAAAAAACATAATTTGGAAATTTGGGTCAGCTGAAACATGTATATACTCAGAAGAAAAGGATGGCAATAACCAGAATTCAAATAGAGTAAATTTATAATAAAAACGTATGCTCATAAGTCTCTCTACCTGCTTTACTAGAAAATATAATCACACTTTTCAAGTTAAATTAAACTTTCACATGGATATAAAAGAAACATTGACATGGCATGGACTACTGGAGAAAAATACTGATGAAATTGTCTTTTGTTTCGACATCTGAATGCATTTTGTTCAGTGCTTCACTCATCTCCATAGCAGTAACAAACTAGGCTGTTTTGGACTTATTCTAATAAGCACATCCTAACAAAAAATAACAATATATAAAGAATTATCAATATATAAAAATACTGAAGAGGTGCAACAGTTGCAAATAACGAATAGTTGGCTAGTATTTTTCCCCTTTTAGAACTGCCTAACAGACAGCCTGGCTGACCAGCTGCAGCCCTGTAAATAGCTGCTCCTCTTGTTACGAGAATTAAAATTATTTCCCCAATGATTTCATGTTTCTCCTGTGAATCAGGGTCACTGAGACATCACACATCATTGTCTGGCTGTGATCTATCATCATTTGCAATGATTTCAGCATTTTAAATAAACATTACCAACTGTTCAGTTGCTTGAGTTTGCAATTATATGTAACTAATCCCTGGCCATTGGTGTGTTTAGACACTAGCATTGCCAGCTCAGCCACGCACACAACGTATGTGAGAGTACTTTTGGCCCTCTTCTGTGGATCAGGCTCACCTATATCATTTAACTTGTAAAAATTTCACTGAGATTTGACATCTCAGCCACTCTAGCACAGTATGAAACTACTTGCTCTTTGCAATCAGGCTGCTACTCTTAGCTTCTATGAGTAGTCTGGAAGCACTTCTAAGGAGGAATTCATAATATTTTCAGTTTCCTGAGCTCATTAGAAGACTAACTGTAGTTCCAAATTTGGAAAGGAAAAATGGGTGATATAATGCCATAGGCAATTGCTGCACATTGAAGATGTGGGGAAAAGACAGACACTGCCATACTTCTTGGGATCACTGGCATGTCGTTTATAGGCTAATACATATTACTAGGCGTAACACTAGTTAAAGCTGTTCTTAGCAACCTAGCCTTAATTCAGCTTGATTGCAATGCTCATCTTACAACACAGATGCAGCAAGCACTGGTTAAAAGCATGGACAGATGTATAAAAGATGATAAATATGAGATGACTTGAATAGATGAAATCTATTGGTCATGATCTTTTGTATATTTTATGTGCTTCTGGTTTTATTTCCTTCAGGAACCTTTTGGTGTTTAGACCCTTTTTAAGAGGATCATAGGTATGTGACTAGCCCAGCTTTAGCACTAGCTGCTAAATGACACATTGCAGATTTTCCCTTTTGGAGAAAATAAATATCTCAAAATAAAAATAGCTGTTTCAGTTTGATATTGCATTTGTTCACTTTTTCTCCTGGAGCTGAAAACCTCTATTTTTCTCTATAAACGCACTTTTAAGAAACTATGAGAGATTAGAGATGCCAAGATTCTTGCTAAATCACTTATCTTCCTCAGGCATATATCGTTTAACTTCACTACAGCTGTCTCACTTCATGCCATTAAACATTATCTCAAGGTTTGCACTATAATAGAATTTGGCAAGTTGATGCTCAGCATAGTAAGTCCCAGTCTGAACTGAGTATCAATATTCAGAACTTTGGGGAAACTTACTGAGCACATCAGCCTTTAAGGGATACTTTTAAAGAAAATGACACAAGCATTTTATGTGCACATTTTTGCCCTGTATAGATCTAAAACTTTAGTGTAAAGAGAGAAAAATAAGTATGGCCATTATATGCAGGTCACCCTTGGTAAGAGTTGAATCTTGTTCTAATTACTTTAACTGGTTTCTTTTAAGCAAGGTTTATAGGTTTTGTTATATATAGGTTTTGTTTTAAATAGGTTAGGTTATATTCTATGTTGGAAATCTTCAGTTAAAGTTTTTCTCCACAAATAGTATCACAAGTATTGTGAAAACTGTACACATTTTCAGAGTTTGTATAAATAGAAACTCTTGCCCCCTTATGTAGTGTTTAAGCCATTATTACTGTGCAATGACACTGTAATATATTAATAGAATCTGGAAATAGTCTTGAAGTCTCATGTATTTTTTAACAGACACATATTGAAATGTGTATCAGCATATTTTACTAGCATATGGCATTGTCATTTTCCGTCAGGTGAAGAACAAGAAGCAAAGGAGTGAGACATACTTTCCTCCTACAAGCACTGTAGTAAAAACAGCTGAAATTAGAATGAGAGGCACTAATGCATTGAGAGTAGCCCCCTTTATTAACACTTGATTTGCTTCAGAATCACACAACCCCTGCATCCACAGAACTCAGATGTCCGTCCTAAAATGCTATTTGGAATCTAGTCATGTAGTAGGCACAGACTCTGTGAGAGAGGATTGCACCAAGGTACTCAGTACAACTACATGCCAATAAATGCCTTGCATTGATTTTTATTTTTTTTCCCCAAACACAAAAACATGAGACATCAAGTCATGTTTAATATTTATAGGTAATTATAAAAAGCTATTTTCTATCACTCAGGAAGACTGACTCAGGTCAATTGATCCAAATCACCTTTTTAACCAAACTTTACCTCTTCAGCACAGACTCTAAAACTTATTTGCCATCTAGTATAACCTTAATGGCATATTTGATCTTTTTTGCTGAGTAAAAGGGTATATTGTCTTGACTTACATTTATCTGAGAGGGTATAGATTGGCATCCATTATTATAAACTCGATTTCTCTGTTGATATTTTAGAGACTAAAGAATAGCAAATTCCTTTTTCACCATTCAGTTTGAGATTTCTCGGATTGTATTAGACAGAAAACTGCAATTGAATTGAAAACAACCAAGACAGAAATGTTACATTTTTAAATAATTTTTTTTTTCTAGCATGCCTATCACATGTGAAAACATTTTTAGAATGACACATATGCCTGTTCTTGAATAAAATTATCAATATACAGAATTTAATAAGTTTTGGCCAAAGTAATCCTTGGTCAAAATTTCAAGATAGTTAGATGCCTAGACATGTGTATGTACATTCATGAAGTCATACTAGGCAGATAACTATATATTTGGAAGCCTAAACAAGTTTTAAAATATAATCCTTTGACATTTCAATATTTATAATGAGAACTTCACAACCTTTCTAAACTTTTTCCCCCCAACAAGGCAGGAAAAAATAAGGCAAACTTATTTTTTTTTCAGTTACTGCTTGGTCTTTTTACTTCAAATGAGGAACTCAGAACGATCTCAATACTTTCATTATAGCAGACATACTTTCATATAGCTAGACTGAATGAGCATGTAAAAAAACAAAGTTCTTGCCTTTATAGTGCAAACATCAGACTGAGCTTTGAAAAAATACTAGCAATATGGGACTAAAAATATTCATAAGGGTCTGTTGACATTTAGAAGATTCAGAAATTTCCCATTTGTTCACAAAAATAAAAGCAGAAACACTCTTGAATTTATTAAATTTTGAGATTGCTATGATACAGCATTAAAAAAGATTAAATAGGACTCTTAAGCTTAGTAAGAAAATGCAAGCCTGATAGTTTAGCATCAAGTTTCATTTTAGAGAATTGTAGTTCTACAAACTGTATTAAATAAGGAGACGGCTTTGTTTTCTCATTAACTGAAGACATATCTGAAAACTTCAAGGGAAAATTCTGGTATTTTCCTAGAATTTTGACCTTCCTTATAAGAATAGGATTAAAAATACAGATTTTTCCTCAAATTACTAGAATAAGAAACACATTCCTCAATCACAGGTTCAAGTGATAAACTGATTTCAAAATACAGTTCAGCCTAACTGTTGTTTATTGTATTGATTGGTATGTATGAGCATGTGGGGGAAAGAACTCAGATAGATTGACCAAGCATCTGCTGTGTGAGTTAATACTTAAGTGACTGTGAAGTGTTTAACACATCTGTTAGCAGAAAAGTTTTAACAGGACATTATCCTGAACAGATGATGGTGTCACTTTTCCATGTTTCACTCTAGGGCTCTTTCCGAACCATGAGTAGGACTGACCTTCTTTGGTTATTTTTACTAGATTTATTATCCACATAAAGTATAAAACTAATATATTAAATCTTACTTTAAACAAGGCCATTTGTTGTTTTTACCATATAAATAAATGATTTAGCAGTTTTTCAGAGCCATCAGGCAAGTTGAAGCACTTTCTGTGATGGGTAATGAAAAATTGAATTTCTAAGACAGTTTTTTGTTTGGTTTTTTACTTGAAGCATACTGAGATGAAATTTAAGATGCAGAAAAAACTTAATAACAACAAACACCTCTTATTACATGTCAAAAGTCAGTTACTTTTTATTAATAGAATTCAGGAGAACATTTCTTCTATCAGCTTAACATTTATTTTCACTATTTTTGTTACTTACTATGATGTTCATGTATTTCTGTTTCATTTTTTATAGTTTCTTTTCTTATGTTTATCACCGCAGATCCTCAGTATCTCCGATTTGTTATGTCATTATATATGATTTGTTATTTGCATACTCCTCTTCCAAAATACACTCATAATTTTGCTTGGTTGGTGATTAGACTGCTGTTAGGTTGATGAAGAGGAAGGTACTTCTGTGCATTTCAGTATCAGAATACAAACCAAAAGATACACACCTTTATTCTGATGCAAAAAGACAGTAAGATTTCTGACAGTTCAGAAATTGTCCTGGTAGGACAATCTTTCCTATTGTTCTCCACTGTGCCAGGAAAATTTAGCTACTGGCCACAGCCACTGTCGCTGTTTTTCAACTCTCTTTTACTTTAACACACACACAGACTACTAGCTCTACCAGAAGCCAATTCTGAAAGAATATATCATCTAGTGTTGCAAAAGCCTTTCTTTGAGTAGAATGTTGAAATAGATGACCTCTTATGGTCCCTTACTACTAAACTTGGAAGACATGGATCTATTGGAGCAGGTCCAGAGATGGGCCATGGAGATAATCAAAGGGTTGGAGTAACTTTCATATAAGGAAAGGCTGAGACAGTTAGGGTTGTTTAGACTGAGAAGAGAAAGCTCAGTGGAGACTTTATTGCAGCCTTTCAATACTTAAAGGGGGCTTATAAGAAAGATGAAGACAGGCATTTTAATCAGGCCTGTAGAGTTAGGGAAAGGGTTAAGGGCTTTAAGTGGAAAGAGTGTAGATTCAGACCAGGTATAAGGAAGAAATTTTATTGATTGCATCCTAATGTGGTGGTGAAAAACTGAGACGTTGCCCAGAGAGATTGCATATGCCCATCCCCGGAAACATTCCAAGTCAGGTTGGATGGGGCTTTGAGCAACCTAATCTAGTTGCTCATTGCAGGGGGTTGGAGTAGATGACCTTTAAAGGTCCCTTCCAACCCAAAACTTTCTATGATTATATATTTCTATTATTATATGTAGATATGAATCTTTGAGAGATATGCTCAAGTGCTCTATGCTGGGTCATTATTGAGTGGTATGTAATGGGGCTATTTATTTATCTAGCTAAAAGTGATAGAAATTTATTCACAAGTGTTACTTTGAGGGAACTTAATGTTAAGAAGTCAAGACTGTTCCTATGCTACAGACTGTTTGGTCAATAGTCCTAAAACAATGACTACAGATCATTTAAAATGTACTCTAGGTTTTCCAAGTTCATTTTCTACACCTGTTTTACGTCTATAAACTGGTATGTCCCTGATAATCACAATAGCAATAAGTCCACATATAATGGAGAGGTGAAAATTAAAGATCAGCATAGATAGTGCAGGTAGTGAAATTGTGCCGATTATTCTTAAAGTGATCAACTAGCCAGTCTCAGAGTAACCTTTTTAAAGACTGAATAACATTTATTTAGGACAAGCAATGTCACTCAGTAAACTTTCTCATGTTGTGTAAAAATGTTGGTGCTGGATACTTGATGGTGTCTTAAAACAATTAATAAAAGCTTAAGGACAATTAAACTCTGAAAGAGTGTTCCCACAGGTCTCATAGAAAAAAGAGAGTGGAATAAATATAATTTCTCAACACCCTTTCAAGCAACTGTACAGAAACTTTCTAAGGGGCTCCCAAGACCTCAGAAAAATGTTGTCTCTACTGACATTTTTGTAAGTGCATATTTGAAACCAAATCTACCTGAAACCCCACCATTTCAGAATCTTGAGGCTGAAGGTGGGATTTGGGCACCAAATTAATTGCTTAGGGTAGCTTGATTGGCAGTTCAGTTATAACTGCATGTTGTGAGCCAAGTGGCCCTATGTGGGGAGTCATTTTGCCTCAGCAGCATCAGACTGGCAATACTTCTTCAAGCTAAGTCAGGTTATTTTTGATATCCAATGACCCAAGCAGAGCTTTTACTGTTTTATAGCTTTTGCTCTAATGGGTACAAATAGTAAGCACTCTGTAGTCCTTAATCAGTATCTCAGAAATCCAAATTCTATTTGACTAGAGAGTCAAAGACTGCTGCTAATATAAAAAGAATAAAATGTATATGAAGCATGCTAAAAAGGATGTGGAAACACTAATGCACTTAGGCTTTTTATAAGAGGCTGCCAAAGTTAAGATAAATTGCCAAAATTACGTCCTAGCAGCTTCTGGAAAAAAGAAAAAAAGAAGGATGCCAAAAGAAGAAGAATCAAAGGAGATGGCTGTATGTCATAAAGAGGTGAATCTGTGCTCACACATCTAGAACAAACCACAAAATAAGATTAAATGGCTAGAGAACCACTGGAGATAAAAAATTAGGTTAAAGATTGAATCTAGTTTGTCAGGAGAAAGATGATTAGTACATTCACTTATCACATTTGTAATAATGAAGTTTTCTGACAGTGATTAGACCATAAAAATTCCAATCTGTAGTTGTAATGAGATACTTGCTTTCTTATGGCTTAACAGCTGAAGCTTGGACAAAATATAGCCTTCATAAGCAGACCATACATAAGTGTTTCTTATTATTTAAACCTTACAGGAATAACTTTTTATTCCTATATAATATTATTATACATTCCTATATAATTATTATATAATATTGAAACTCTGCATATTTACAAAATTTCAATATTTCTAGGCTTCTTTCATGATGTATTTATGTTACTTATTTAATTCATTTAATGTTTCATAATCAGCACTTTCAGAGAAGTCCTTCACATTCAGAAAATATTCACATGAACTTCCTAACCACAATTTTGCCTTGTAGCTGAGTGGAAATGCCTTGGCCATTACTGGTAAGAGGACGAACACTTTGTATTCACCCAACAATTCAGGCTCTCCAGATTTGTCTATAATTCTCTTGGCTTGAGCTGATTTTGTCATGTCACAGTTGTGACAGCAACTGTGTAGAGGTCAGATAGCTATATCTTAAGTTGTTTTAGCTTTAGCTTAGCTGTGCAGTGCAGTGCCTACTGCTAACCAATAGGTAATGATGACAAGTAGTTATTCTGTGTAGGGTGAGCTATCTGTGATCCTGTAATAAAAATGTATCATAGCATAGCAACAGACAGATACCAAAACCCCTATGGCTAAACACAAATGGCAGTAATCAGTCACTGGGCACTGAAGGAACACAATCATATATGTCTAGAAAAATGGGGTTTTTTTTTAAGGATATGTCGTGGTTTAAGCCATAAATCAGCCACTCAGTGGATACTAAAAGACAATAGAAAAGCAAGCAAAATATAAAATTTGAAAGCACTGGAGACAAAGAAAACAAGCACGTTGTTTTAGATAATATATTAAAATCATCCAAGCAGACCCCAGGTTGATGAATGCCAGCGTCACACTCCTCCCTGCAAAGAACTTGGGACTCAGATCACTTTTTGAAATCCTCCACAGTCCTCTTGACGGAATTGTGCCAAGAGGGGGAAACAGGATGAGTGAGCAAAATAGGAGGGAGGAGGAGTAGGTACCAGAAGGTTTGTATACATTAGTCCTAATTGTATTGTTAACCTTTAAACCTTATAGGGATAACTTCTTGAGGGGGCTGTGCCAAGAGGGGAAAGGGGGTGGGTGAGCAGAATAACAGGGAAGAGGAGTAGGTACCAGGAGTTTTGCATACATTAGCCCTAATTGTACTGTTAAATGTTTTAGCACTATTGTAACTGAACCAAGAATAACATTAGTTAGGCTGTTCAGATTTTAGACTAATGATGGGTTCTTGGCTCCACCTAGGAAGCTTAGTCCTAATGAAGACTTTCAGTGAAACAGGATTCATTTTGGACAATTTGCTTTTCTTTGTAATTAAGATTTCATCCTCTCTCTTCCAACCTGTCTCTTTAAAATATACAAAACTGAAGCAGGAAGAAAAACAGACACTGCAGAATATTCCCTTATTTCCTGTAGGTATATTTTACTGTGTTCAAGTTATGCAGTATTGAAATATTTTGTGACTATGGTAACATAGTTTTTAACGTTAAAAAAAATAACTCACAATTCCCCAACAAACTGAAAGTTTCAATTTCCTGTAGTATTTTGAGGCAAAATAAGTGTACTGATTTTAGTGTTCCCCAAGTGATTCTATAGTGTGTTGCAAGTTACCAGAATGGTAATTTAATCATTTCATCATTTTATAAAAGCCGGAATGATACGGCTCTCTTTACCAGCAAGCAAGTACTTTGCTTTGTGAGGAAGATGATTAACTCACTGAAATGTCTGACATTTTTTCATTGAAGTCTATGAAGTCAGAAGAAAGAATTCAGTAAAATATCTCCACTTGTCCCATGAAGAATATACTGACATGGAGGCCATCTCTCCATGCCAAGAAAACACAGCAGCTCCTGCTGGTGAGAAGCCAAGAACAGGAACTTCTCCCATGGCTCAATGCCAACTCAATGTCTCCCACATTGTGCTCTGGCTGTTAATATTGGACAGAAAGTCAAGGCCAGGGCAGCCTTACATCAGAAAGTACTCACGTCACTGCAGCTACTGGCAATAGTGAAGGAGGATGAAGCAAAGTCAGGCTGTGCAGACCTACACTAAGGGCCAGTCCCAGGGAACAGCCAAACCAGAAAGCAAACACTGCAAGGAGAGCTTGCAGCCAACTCTGCACTCCTCCTCAAAGCCCTACCATCATCCCCAGAGGCACAGTCAAGAACTGAATCCGAAGTCTCCTGGTCCAGTATATTTCCTTGTCCAGGATATCAGCTCTTTCATTTTGTGTAGTACCTTTTTTCTAAAACTACAAACACACATTTCCTTAAGAGCCATGCTCAACAGACACTCTTGTTTGTCTTATACTGCACATGCATTGGGACAGGAAGGCACAGCACTTCCAATGCATTGATAACAAAATATAATAAAAAGGTACATTCTGAGCAATGAGGTATAACTTTTTACATCAATGAGTGATCATTAATAGATAAAAACTTCTCTCGACTCAAAAATTTTCACCATTCTTTGTACTTGGAAAATAAATGTCATTTCCCTTACTTGAAATGGATCTGTAAACACCGAAGGAGCATTTCAAATGCTTTAACATTAGCTTAAACTCATTGCCCTAACCCACTGTGGCCTCCAGATGCTGCCTGTGTGTTCTACATTGTACCCACAGCATACCTGCTGGCCTGTGAGGAGGTCTCAGACACCCTGGAGTATCTCAATTGGAAAAAGATGGGTTTCCGTGGTTGGGAATGGCATCTATTCCTGTCTGCTAGCACTACTCTCAGAGCAAAGAGGTATCTCTGAGAGAAAAGAATCGATTAACATCTCTCCTCTTTACTGCAATTTTCAGGTATTTAAGATCTCTCTTAAGCACACATAAGGTAGCATTCCATTTTATCATGAGAATTCCAGTGCTGAGTTCATCATGTTCACTACCCTCCACAATGAATCCATGAGAAATTATTTGGGAAAAATGTTATATGTATTGTGTCTGGCCAAGATGGAGTTGACATCCCCCATAGCAGCCCACATAGTACTGCATTTGGCGACTGCTGAGTAGTGCTTGCACAGAAACAAGACTGTCTCTCCAACCCTCACCCCAACAAAGGCCAGTACACTGGGGGTGAGCAAGAGATTGGGAAGAAATGCAGCTTAGACAGCTGACCCAAACTGGCCAAAGGGATATTTGGTACCACATGATACCACATTGAGCAATGAAACCTTAGAGAAAAGAGGAGGGAAGGCATTTGTTATTAAGGTGCTTGTCTCCCAAAGCAGCCATTACATGTATTATGCTCCTGCTTCCCATGAAATATCTGGACATTACCTGCTTGTGGGAAGTAGAGAGTAAAGCTTTTTGTTTTCCTTTGCCTCTGCATAGAGCCTTTCACTTTTCTTTATTAAACTTCCTTTATCTTGACCCACGAGGTTTTAATCTTATTTTCTTCCCCTACTGAGGAGTGGGAGTTAAAGAGCAGATTGGTGGGCACCTGGTAGCCAGCCAAGGCCGCCCCCCCATGCCATCTTTATATAAAACCTATCTCCATAAAAATAAATTATTTCTTTGCAGTTTATTTCCCTATATAGTCATATTTTGCCATGCAGTTGGGGTTACTGTAAAATATGAAATTGAAAACTTTCTTTGCCACAGATTCAGCAGAAATTGAAAGCATAGTGAAAACATGGTAAATGAAGACAGATTCTTCAATGGACCATGGGCTATGCAGTTTAGCAATCTGGGACACAGATGGTAAAGGTGCCATGTAGCCAGGTTTTGAGCAGTGGGCAGCTTGCTTGGTGCAAGACCTGACTTCTTGACATATGTCTCTGATAAGCAGAAGAAAACAAAACAAATCCAAACCCACAAACAAGCAAACAAAACAAACAAACAAAAGTCCTAAAAGTTTGTCAGTTGTTCCTGGCAAAGGTAATAATTTGGTGACATTATACTACTGGGAGGAGGGTATGAACAAGACCCTACTCTCATCAATTGTCCAGTTTGCGCTCACAGTATTGACACTTTCTTTGGACTAAGATCAGTCTTAACCAAACGAGTCCACTGGAAAGGACCACAAAATAAATTGTCCAGAGACCATTTTCTGTGATATAACGGACATTACCTTACTTGCCTCTGTTTGCAAAGTCACGTTCTGCTAAGTGGTTTGTGCTGACTGTTTGCCTCAGGCTCTACTGTTCCATCAGTCATCAGAAAATGAGTCTGTTTGGTTACAAGTAGAACATGACAACACTACATGAACCATAGAATACCAAGTTGGAAGGGGACCTAAAGGATTATCTGGTCCATCTTTTCTTGTCAAAAACATGGTCTAGAAAAGATGTCCCAGCACCCTGTCAAGCTGAGCCTTAAAAGTGCTCTATGTTAAGGAATTCACCACTTCCCTGAGGAGATTATTCCAGTGGCTGGTTGTCCTAATAATGAAAAAAAATTCCTCAATGAAAAAATTTTCCTCTTGTGTCCAATTAGAATCTTCCCACTAGAAACTTGTGCCCCATCTTTTCCATGTGACTTCTTGCAAAAAAGGAGTCTCCATCTTTGTAGCCAGTATAAATACTTGAATGTGGTGATAAAGTCTCCCCTGAGCTTTCTTTTCCAAAAGCTAAACAAGCCCAACTCTCTCATCTTTTCCTCATATGGCTTCCCAGTCCTTTGATCATCTTTGTGGCCCTCCTCTGGACCCTATACAGCCTGACTACATCTTTTTTGTACAGCAGGGACCAAAACTGAACACAGTGGACCAGGTGTGGCCTCACAGAGTGGGATAATGACTTCTTCATCTGCTGGTGATGCCCTTGTTGATGTAACCTGGCATCCTGTTTGCTTTCTTTGTCACAGCTGTATGCTGTTTACTGATGTTGAGCTTTCTGTCCACCAGCACCCCCAGTCCCCTTCCACAGAGCTGCTCCCCAGCTGGGTAGATCCCAGACTGTTCTGCATTCTTGGGTTATTTTTCGCAGGTGCAAAACCTTGCACTTATCCTTGTTGAACTTCATAAGGCTCTTGTTATCCCATTCTTCCAGCCTAGTCAGGTCTTCTTGAAGGGTGGCTCTCCCTTCCAAACTGTTCACTTCCTTACTCAATTTAGTATCACTAGCCACTCCTGATGATATTAAACTGTGCTGGCCCTTATGTTGTTCCCTTGTGCACCCCAACTGGGACAGGTTACCAGTTTAAAAAGAAGCTCCATGACTAGGCCAAGGCCTCATATCATTCAAGAGGAAAAATCAAAACTTATTTTACATGAATAATCATCCAATTATACGGCTGTGCAAGAGGCACAAGGAGCCATGTGGGTTACCTGCCCCAGTGAAGTCCTGTGTATAGCTAAGTAGTCCTTACCTCCCCACTGGAGGTTTCCTTCTATTTCATTACCTCACACAGTAGATCAGTGTAAAGGAAAGAAGTTGCCAAAAGATTTGTGTCAGATTTGTGCCTTTGCAAATAACAGAAAGGATGAAGACTTGAGCCAGCTACCACTGAGTCAGTCTGTCCTGCCCCACTCCATGCTGTGCTCCTGCTTATCCTCTCACCCAAGCTGGAGTCACGGGAAATTTCTGTGTCTTGGGGCAATTTAATGACTGTTGAAGTGACTCTGGGTTAAGACCTTCATCCCAAGTCCATGACTGTGAGGACCGATGAGGTACGAATTACTGCTTCAGTCAGATCACTCCTAACCCTCACAATGCCAACCAGCCTTTGGGTGATGAGAGTGCACCCTCCTGACACAACTTCAGGCCTTAAGAAGCCAGAAGTGAATGAACATAATGAAGCAGAAAATGGGAAAAATCTTTATTATAATTACGCGTATAACGAAACTCTATTCTGAGTAGTTTCGAAGTGGAGGAGTAGAGATCTAGCCAGTGAGGAACAGAACAGCTATTGCAAGAGTAAGAAGTTGGGCAGAAAAATGTCTGGAAACTGAGACAGCAGCGCAGGGGAGAAAATGAGTGAGCAAACAAGGAGGAAGGAATGAAGTGGGAGATGAAAGGGGAAAAAAGCAGCTGTCCAGAGACAGATATTAAATTACTTAAAGGTGACACCAAAGGTGCCAACCCAAAGATTTTCCCATCAATGCTATTTTCTTATGGTTTTGAAGCTAACACTGGTAGCACTCAGACTTCATTAACAGAGACGATAGTATCTGCTTAACAATGTGGTTATTTACTGTTTATAGTGAAAAATTTTCTCTGGAAAATAAAATGGCTGAATGCTTTTCTCCCCTGTTGTACCTACAGTGCAATTTTGTAAAAATGAGTTTTATGGGAGAGGTTTTATTCCATAATGCAAAATGACTTGCATAGTTGGGAAAGCTAGCTCATAGCTACTAAAGAGAAGACACTGGGAACTGTTAATATGTATAATTAATGTCTAATTCTCAAAAGATTAATATATGAAACCCGAAGTGCATATAGAAGTCTCATCTTTTCAATCTACCCCTCAGCTGGAATTTTTTAGAACAAAATTTATCACTGTATACTGCTTTTAAGTTTGGCTGCTGCTGTAATATAAGTAGTTGTGACACAGTTGAATACACAGAAAGGTGGACAAGAGAACAAGAGAAAAAATGTTTTATTACTAAATTCATCACACCCAGTATTCAATACATGTGATGGAGATGTCTCCATTTGAGCCCATCACTCAGTGTTGCCTCTGCAATTAAGAGAAAGAAAGAAACCCCTCAAAAAGCGGTCAACTCACTCTGAGCACTTAGTGTTGGCAAATCTGAGAAAGGGTTAATCTGACCTACTTCTCTCCACCGACTGTAAAAGAAGCTACCCCTGCAGGGGACTTTGGATTCAGAAGATTGTACTTTAGGTACTTGAGGAGATCTCAGCCATAGTGACAGTTCATAGGCAGCTTTATGGCTAAATTTAGGTTAAAATTCTATTTAGTCTGCACTCACTTTTCTCAGTACAGTAATATCTCACATAAAAAATCCAGTGGCGTTCTCACCTATCATTCACATTCATTCACACCCTTTCTTAGGCAGATCATTGTTGTCAAACAACCGTAATCAGCATGCAGAAAACAAAATGTTTGATAAGTTGCTTATACATACATCTTGTTTTCACATTTTTTTGCTTTGCCAGAGTAAGACAAATGCTTCTAGCTTTTGAAGGAGCTCCCACAGGATCAGTCAATGCATTAATGGAGAATCATATGGCCTGTGTTACCAATGAACATCAAAGCAAAATGCAGAAAGGGGCATATTTCCAAGGTCACATGGATATACAAGAAGCCAAAATCAGCAGGACAGTCCCCACTTCATAGGAAATTTCATCTGCCCTTCACATTGTGCAACAAGCTAGCATTTGACATGTTTATTACATTAGTATTTTTTACCCTTCCTTGATATCTTTAGAAAATAGTTAGACGTAGGAAAAAGTTACCCACCCATTGGTTTCATGTCCACTCCTTATGTGACTGAGCAACCGAGTACTTCACAGAAAAACACACAGGTTTTTTTTCTACTGGGACAGTTTAATAATTATCTCTTTCATAACAGGATGCTCTGCTCATTACTGCTCTGTGAGCTTACTCTGACTCAGCATTCAATTTTTGACTCTCTGAGAGGAACTCTGTGAGACATTACTGTCTGGTTTGGCACAAAGGAGTACTGTGCCAACAAAACAGAAACTAACTGCTACCTGAAAATTATTTACCACTAAAATAAAGTCAAATCCTGTCTGGATTAGTCTTTAAACAAACATCACTGCCAGAAGAAATGCAGCGAAGTGGGAGGAATTTTTCTCCTTTGTGTGCTTAGATACTCCAGCTACTTCAAATGGGAAGTCCTAAACACTAATGCCCCTTTACCACTTATTTAAGAAAATTGAAATTATTTAAGCAAACAGTGAAGATATTCATAATTTGTGTAACGACACCCTTAAGTCTCATATGTGACTTGAATTGACCTGTGCTAAGCATTATACAGATGTATATAAGGCAAAGCAAAGCAAGCCTGGCCTGCAGGGTGATTATTGTCTGTGACACAGGCTCATCTGGCCCTTGGCCTGCCCCTCCTTTATTTTTTTCCAAGCTGCATGTGTAGCATAGTCATACAAATAGCTAGTACATCATGTGATATATTCTTTCATTCTCCCAGAAACAGTTAAGAAGTCATGCCACCTAGGCATCCTAACCCAAGCTTTTCACCAGGTTATCACATAAAAACAGCCTGAGACATTGCATAGCTGCATTTGTGGGGGGTCATGCCCCAGCAGTGTTGCCGTGTTGCAGACCTGCAACTTCCTTGGCAGCTGGTAGAGTGGTCTTCGCCATCCTCTGGCTGCTTTG
>JAOEHY010028789.1:74612-102042 GCA_025447955.1 Psilopsiagon aurifrons | reverse complement strand
CCAGGAGCAGAGGGAAGAAAAAGGGGGAAGTGAGTGAACAAACTGCGTGGCTGATTTATGGCTTAAACCACGACAGTCTTACAGTCAAAACCTTCCAAGGGCCAAGGAGATCTTTAAAAGCGATCCTTTGAAAAATCTTAGGAAGTTCTTCCTGAAGGGCTGATTTGTGCAGTCTGTTTCCAAATATAAGACAGCCCTGAGCTGGGCTCACCAGGGCCACTTTTGTGTTACTACATCAATGTGCATTGTTTTTTTTGTAAAAATAACTTATTCCATGACATAACACTGAGGAAACTGCTGGGGCATCATGGACATTGGTAATGTTGGGGACTTACAGACCATTGCGGGGTATGTGTGCCAGCTGCTCATCTAGTCTGACTGTGAACCCACTAGCACAGCACTGCATGGCCCAGAATGGTATGGCACAGCACAGCACGGCACAGCACAACATGGCTCAGCATGGCCCAGCACAGCATAGCATGGTGCAGCATTGCATGGCACAGCGTGGCACCGCTTTTAAAACAGGACAGCAAAACAGCCAAAAGAACATGATGTGTTGTTTTAATAAATAGAAGGAAAATGAGGGCACTGTGTTAGTGATTCCAAAGGCAAGATGCCCAAACCATGGGAGTGTGCTTTTGCGGACCTCATCTGTCTTGGCTCTTCATCTGTAGAGCATTCACTCTACATTATTTGTCCACACTGAGGCTCAGGTCTGCTGGCTGCACCAGTGTGGTGGGTGGGAGCTCCAGGGCTCCCCAGGGTCTGCCCGACTGCTATTGCCAAGCTGCAGGTAAGTCAGTGAAGCACTAAGTGAAGGTATTTGCAGTTTGTGTGCCACACTCAGGGCAGTGGGACAGGACATCAGGAGCAGATGACCATCCCAGTCAGAGCACCCAGCTGTTACCTTTCTGTGGCTTTCCAGACACTGGGAGCCTGGGGTTGCTCCCGCACCCTGTTCCTTGGCAGAGCACTGTGGCTGCAGCACCGCACCAGGACCCCGTGTGCATTGTTTCTAGGGGCTTGAGGATGACCTGCAGCACCATGGATGTGAGACAATGCCTAAATCCCTGCACCAGAGGCTGGCCTTAGGTGATTCATCAGGCAAGGCCGGAGAGGCTCCATGCCCACGCCTTCAGCAAACAGAAATATGCACGTACACACAAGAGCAATTACTTTGTGCGAATGTGACAAGGGAAAATTGAATGTAAAGTCTGTTGTAAACAGCCAATAAATCTTGCTTTCTATGCTTAGTCGAGGAGGAGGCCAGGTGTTTGTAAGTCCCCATGTAGGTGGCAGCAGCACAGCTAGGCATGTGGTGAAAGAGGACAAAGAGGGGACTGGAGGTGTCTGTGCCCTGAGTGCACTCAAACGCATCGCCCTCCCCTCAGGTTGTCAGCCTTGGGGAGCCTGTCGCTCCTATACCCCTGTGTGCTCAGGTAGAAGAAGAAACCTCTAGAGATACTCTTGTAACAGCCCGTGGCTCTCTGTCAATGTGAACATTGACCAGGTGGCTCTGCAGAAACCCGGCTTGTTCCCCAAAACCCCTGCGTGGTGACTGAAGGGAGATGAGGAGGATGTGTACGGGGGCAAGGGTGATACTGTAGTGCCGGTGTGTGTCCACCCTTGTATCAGGGGTCCTGGATTTCCCCAGGGACATGCCCAGCAGCAAGGAGCAGACTTGATGTGTGTCTACTGGTCATCTCCTGCTGCCCTGGACACAGCCACCACAAACCATCACATGCCTATGGACCATCCTGGCTCTATTATTGCATTTCCTCTCCTGGCATTTTTCCTTACAGCCCTAGCAATGCAAGCAAGCACTCCATCCCATGCCAAGTTGCCTTTGTCTCTTGGGGCTATGGAGACCACCTCTGGACCCCATCGTCACCTTCTCTGTGCCCCATGGCCCAGCCAGCTTGCTGTCCTGTACCCTCCAACAGGCACCAGGGTTTGGAGAGAGTGATGCCCTCACAGGAGCCACATTTGGAGGTCCCGTAGGCAGGATGTCCCCCCTGCCACAGCCTGTCCTTGGGCAAGGGTGGAAGCAGGGACAGGGCCGGCTGGAATGGTATCTGGTGCTGGGGAGGAAAGTTTGTAAAGAAAGTACTGAACACAGACTTCCCAGGGTATCAGAAGGAAAATTTATGCATCGCCTTTGAGTTCAACTTCTCCATTAAAGCTTTTTCCCTATAATCTAGGGAGTTCTTATCTTGGTGACTTATGATGTTATGGAGGGGCTCATGCATGGAAAATGTCAATAGAAATAGTAACTCTAGAAGGGAAGGGCCTCCTAATTAGTCCCCATTTAGATTTTATGATGGCTTTGAGATCTGCTCATCCTGACAGTGCGCACTCTGGTTACATATTGTTCTAGCCTGAGGGAACCATAGGAAAATCCAGATTTATTGTACCTATCATACCAGCATATTTCATTTGCCATTATGAGCAGCCATCTCACAATGATGCAGGAGTATTTATTACAGATTAAATTGTAGGACCTGGATGGTTTAGTGAGGTTCTTGAGGTATCATTTATGTCATTAACTGGCTCATTATCAGATCTGCAAATCTCAATTCCTTTTTTGTGCATTCTGTTTAAGAGTGAGGACCTGGGCTAGGGCTCTGGCAGGTCCAGGGGTGTGCATGCATGCCTGAACACATGTAAGGTTGTGTGTACATGTGTGTGTGTACATGTGTGAGTGTGTGTGCATGGTGCCAGGGCATGAGGAAACAAATCCTTAGGGAGAATGCTCTCTGGAAGCTGGGCTCAGGTGGCTCTGGCTCCCTGGGGACCATCAGTGATGGCGCTTAATAACCAGCTACACACGTGCGTAAAACCAGGGCAAATACCTGCTCGCAACGAGGAAAGTATTTCACCCGTCCTCTCTTGTATGCTTCTGCACCGATTCCTCTCCATCAAACTGCAACTTTGAAAGGAAAAGCTGAGAAAGGCGATGGTAGGAGAGGAGGTAATTTAACTCTAATTATTGAACAAGTCTATTCCAGGCGTAAGCTTATTACCAGTGGTGAAAGAATATGTTGGATTCCCCAACCCCCCCCCCTTCTCCCTTTTATGCTTTATCTGTACTTGGAGCATTATTTGAAGAGGTTTAATCCAGCCTTGATTGTTGTTGTTAATGGGAAAGGAGAATAGGTTATTCTTACATGTGCTCGGCTGCTCGGCTCTCCGGAAAAGTCACGGAGAGAAAGGAGCTTTCAGACACTGCCTCTGCTCTTCGATTTAGTGATATTATTTGAATTTATTGTTCGATTCGACTCACATGTCCTTCCTTGTTGGTATTTGCCCTATTTACTCTCCTATATTGCTTTTTCATAAAACCAGGGAATGGCATTTAAGTTGTTGTGTTCTTTGGTATTAAAAGGCACTCTGTACAAGCCAGGAGCACATCCCGGATTGAGGGGTTCAGGGCACAGACTGCAGCAGAAGGTGCCCCAATGTTTGGCTGCTGAGATGAATTATTTCATGTGACGGCTAATATTTGCAGGGAAACTAAAGCATGTGAAGTGGGTAATAATGCATGAGAAATACAGTCTTCCCTCCCCTCACTTTGCAAACCCAAGGCAGACTTCTGAAGGTGTTTGCATGGGTTGATTGCACCTGAGAGTTATTTCTGTAGAAGTTATAATTTGGGGGCTCTGAACTCATGATGTTAAGAGGGCAAATACAGGCAATCACCTCCCCAGGACTGCTTAACACAGAGGTGGTTCACCGGGGCACAGCTGATGGCTTCAGGGCTCCGTGTGTGTGTCTCCACAGCACCTCAACAAAGGGGAAAGCTTCAGTGCATTGCTGCGGACAGAGAAGGGACCACACCTGGAAGGAGGTGGGGGTTAAGCTTGAGACCAATAAAAGTCTGGCTCAGATGTCTCCAAAGCAGATGACTGGCACCCAAGTATTTTCTGAGACTGAAAACAAAGCAAGCTGCCACACAGACACCTCGCATTAAACTTGTTGCTCATATCCCTGAGCTAATAAAGTGGTGCTGGAAGGTCCCTTCCACGGACCAGATCATCCCCCCCAAAGAGTGCCAGAACTATTCCCCTGAAAAGAAATATGCATTTGAACCTCCAAAGTCCATAATACATTTTGGAGATCTATAAAAAGAGTTTTTGGTGCCATGCTAATAATTTTATTTAACATTTTATGAGCACGTTTTAACAGAGCTATCTGCTCCAGAGTTATAGTGTGCAGCTGGGTTGAAAATAGAAGGTGTGAGAATATTTCGACTGAAGTTTTTCTTTATCAGAATCCCATAATCATTAAAAATGTTTAAATGAGATGCTTTTCTCTGTAACTTATAAATGGCCTGTCCTCTTTATTTAATTTATTTTTCTTTATCAATCTAAAAAAGGGACATTTATAAACTAAAAGGAGAATGGTTGGGTATTTATCTCAAAATAGTCTTCTAACATCTGCCTTCAGTGAGTAAAGAAATCTTAAATGGGAATGTAAATGTAAGTGGCAAAGTAAGTGTCTTCTTTTAAGGAATATTTTCTGTTCTGAACAGCTGCTGTGCATTAGGTAATTTAGATGTTTGGTATGCTTTAGAACTGCAACTGCATCTCCAAGGAAGGCATCTGTAAATAGAAATAGTTTGGATATTGTTTAGCTGTTGCCTCAGTGGTATTCCAAAGTGAAAATGGATTGTAATTATTACAAAAAAAAAAAAAAAAATCCCTTTACCTGAGCTGATAGCAAATTACTGAGAACTTGGTGCCAAATGAGTCATCTCTCCCAGCCTGTATACAGTAGGTACCCTCTAGTAAATACAAATCTGCAATGCTATAAATAGGCTCCTTGAAATAAGAGTCTTATCTGAGCCAGCTTTATAATACTGCCTCACCAAGTTCAGCCTTTGCAGTATAATCTTAATATTGAGCTTACTCTTTAATCTCCATTTCTTTTTTAGGTTAGTCTAGACTGCTCCGGTGGTGGCGGTGCTGGCAGGGGTTGCCGTAGGAACAAGGAACTCAAGTAAATATGCTCACAGAGAAGAAATGTCTACTAATTAAATGTGAATAGCATCGATAAGGTGCCAGATCTGGTAGAATGTAGACCATAATGTCCTTCAATGTAGTTAAATAGAAAATACATATATGCAAAACGTATATAGATGAGAGATTGAGAAGACATATATGATACATATACCTCTGTGGGGAGGGATACCTATGTTGAAGATGGCAGCAACATTTTTATATAGAAGTGACACTTGATACAGTTTTGTTCTTTTTGAGGCTATAAATTCTGTAATCTTGTGCGTATATCCTTTTATTGCATTTACATGGCACATAAAGACATTTGGTTCACTGCTGCGAGTGCTGGAAGCCCTGATTAATCCCTAACCAACCCCCAACTTGGTTTTCACTGCTGGGATATGATTTTTCTTGTTGCTGTATGGGAATGGACACCACTCTGCAGAGGGTGAGGGACGTCCCACCCTGTCAGGAGGATGCTCACCTTGTTGCATCACCCTGGACTCCAAAGTGTGGCCGTGCCAGCTGTCCTGCTGCCTCTTCTGGGCTGCTCCCTGCAGTACTGCACCCCAGCAGGCGTGATGGGAGCTGACGGGGTGCAGAACATCATTCTGGTATTGTGGATGCTGTGGTTATTTTGGAAGAATAATTGCATACCGTGAGGCTGGTTTGACAGCAGTCCTGGGACAGCAGTGTGCTCTGTCCTGGTCTGACCCCCTGGCCACTGCCTGCAACGGATACAGCTCCTGCGGACTCTGTGGTGGCCCGCAGGATAGGAACGTGGATGGGACATGGGCATGGCTTTGGGATGAGGATGAAGCCTCCCATATACCCTGCAGGGCTCAGCCATACATAGGCCCAGCCCAGCGCTCCCACCTTTCCTTATTAATCTCTGGACTTGCTATTATTGTTCTTATTCTGTGTGATTTGATGCCTCAGTTTACCCTGGGTAAAAACGGGATAATAAAATTTCTGATCTCCCTGCTTCCTGTTTGCTTCTTTATCTTATTTCTTTCTTTTACAGGAAAGGACTATTTAATGATGCATATATAAATCCAATCCAGCCAGAGCTCAGTAGATAATGGGCTGTTAGGCGCACCTGGCAAGGCTGGCTCATCAGGGATACTGCCAAAATCCCAAATTTTCCAACTACGTAATTCTAAAAACAAATGAACTGCAAGCGTTGATAAATACACTCACGCTACAGATGGGGAAACTGAGGCATAGAAAGAAGACTCAGATTTTGTTTCAAAACCTCTAATAACGGAAAGTCTGCTTTATTAGTTTACCCTTTCCAGAATACTGGGGAAGTGCCTGCGTTTGAGAAGCATATTAATCACATTCAAGGGAAAAAACAAGGTTCACTTTTCACGTGTATCACCCACTCACCTGCCTCTTTCGCAGTGCACAAACATCACCTAGTGCTTCCAGTTGTCTTCACAAAGAGAAGGACTCGGGGTTGGGATGCTGAGAGCACACATAAAATGAGTCAATTGTCAAAACTTCCAGTGGCACATAGGAACATCATTGTTCCCTGAAAACAGTGCATGCAAAGATTTCTCGCGAAGAAGAGGGTTTTTACTGCATTTCTGCCAGTTGTGCAGAGGATATTCTGCTTGCCAGCAGCAGCTTCTTGGTGAAGCAGAAGGAAAGTGTATTCTTCATCTGCATAAACACATAGGCTCTGTAGCACACTAATTTCATTCTCATTTTTAATTACAGTTCAAGGACTAAATTAATCTCAGTCATGCTCATGCTTAGGTGGGATAAATTCAGTGAGGGTCCCACAGATTTACAGAAGTGTGGAGAGAGCCAGATTTTGCATAATTTCCTGACTACCCTGTGCTTGCTGGGGAAACTTAGTGTTGGCTTTTTTTTTTAATTAACACTTGTCTTGGCTTTTACATTTGGCCATCTCCCCAGAGGGGATGGGGTCAGGGCAGAGCTCATTCTGCTTCACTGACCTTAATAGTTCTGGGTTCTCTGCTGGTGCAACTTTAATGCTATGATCTTCCGTTCATCAACCAGTGTCATGGCTTGGTTCCTCCCATCCATGTGTGGTATGAACTGAAAATGCAAATTTTCCCCTTTGTGCCTCTGGGGGGTTCCAAGGACCGGGGGGGACCCCAGGAAGCCAGAGCAGGGGACCGTGATGCAGTGCCACCTGGGATGCCCAGCATCCCTGCTATCACCCAGCTCCTGCCCTGGGGACACTTCCTGCCCCAGTTTTCCTGCTGGCTGGAGAAGGACAAGGAGTAGCAGTAGTGGGAGGCTCCAGTTCTGTTTGCAAGAACTGGTGGCCTGGAGCCTAGGAGTCCTGAGGGACAGGCCAGAGACCCCCTGAATGCTGGGGGTCAAACCATGCCGTGGGCAGGCGGAATGAACCCATGGGTTCACCCCCATGTTCACCCACTGGCTGTCCAAACCAAGACAGTGCTTATTTGGGGACCAGTGCTTAGTGTGTAAGTAGTCACAAGATGAGGCCATCAGCTTTCTGACCTTTCACAGCATGATCTGCGTGGCCTCCTGTCCCCCATCAGGCCCAGCCTGACCCCTCAGCAGCCATGGACACATGCACTGGTGGGTACAGGGATGCTGCAGCAGCCTTGCCATTAGTAGTGTCTGTCAGCGCGTAGCATGGGATGCAGATGATTGCTGGCAAATCGCTACACAGATGGAAAAGCACCTGGAAGAAAGACAAGCTGATCTTAGTGCCCCCAACCATTTACAATTTATATGTCCTTGTCAGATAGGGAGTTTGATGACTCTAATGTCATGTTTGTCCTTCACCCTGAGAAAATCTCCTTTTAAAGATCACCAGCCCATCTCTATTGACAGTAACTGTGCAGGTCATGGTATTAACATGTGTTGGATTTTCCCAAAATGCTGATCTTTTTTAACCATATAAAAAAAAGAAGAAAAATAAAACCCTGTGATGCCCAAACCAGATGGGACTCAGACCAAGTCTGGCTCTGGAGGGGAGCTGGGGATAAGTGTGGGTGAAGCAGCAGTTGACATCTTGCTGAAGCCCGGTGTACTCCTCCAGGGCAGAATTTTTTTCCACTTCTGAGAAAGGCTTTCTGAAATGAGAGTATTTTCATGCCCTATCAGGAGACCTCTGCTCAGCCCTCATACTTTCATTTCACATGAATCCTGCACTTGCAACTCCCAGAAGGCTGCACTGCGCTGGACTATCAGAGAGACTGTGCAGAACAGCAGCAAGCCTGTGTTTGGTTGCATTACCTTTAGTTTCCCCCATGTTCTGAGCTAGACAGGAGCTCTGACAACGAGGAGCACAGTCCTATCTGCCTTTAGTTCTGCCTGGCAGAGCTCCCCCTGCAAAGGTAGTGTTTGGGCTGTGCTCAGGACAGGCTGGAGACACAAGCACACTGTGCTCACAGCCAGCATGTTGAAGGATGTGGCTGGACATCCCCCTACCTCCACCACACTTGCTGCTCATATAATTGCAGTGTGCCAAAGCTGCACTTGTCCTGAGGACAGGGAGCTTCCAGGTGAGCATGTGCTTAGGATGCAGAGAGCCCTGTATCTTTTCTGTCTCCTTTCTCCAAAGCAAGAAACTCATTCATGTCACCAGAAAACAGACCTGTTAGGTCCACTAATCCATCACCCTTGCCAATGCACATTGGCTCTCTACAGAGGTTTATTGAGTGCCTTGTTCAGCAAAGTTTCAGCTATTTAAGTGGTGCTGTTTCCACCACATCCCATGGGAGACCATGAGGGACGCTCCACAAAACAAAGAATTTTGAATTTCAGCCCTCTTTTTATTGTTTTATCTCTCAGTTTCACAGTTTCATCTCTCAGTGTTCACACATCCTTGAACCGCTCTGCACTTGACTGCTCCAGTGCATCTACTTTTCAAAACTGCTGCTGTCAAAGAGCCATCAAAATCAACAGGAGTTTCAGAGTGGGAAAGTGAGGAAGCTAACTCTCCAGGTCTGCAGCTACAGTGTGCGCTGTGACCAGCAGAATCCAGGGCGCAGGAGAATTCCCCTCCCATGCTCCAGCAGTGAGCCATTGCTGAGGGCTGTGCAAATGCTCTGAGCTGTGAGTCAGAGCCAGGGATGAGTCTTTTCTGAACAACCTGTTGCAGTGGAGATCTTCTGGTAGCTTTCCAAACTCACTCTCTTTCCTATAGGCAGGTCCAAAGAAGGTCCACCACAGACTGGTGCCTTTGTGCTGAGGCAAAATGTTTTCATTTGCTTGATCTTCTTCAAATTTTGTGCTCATACCTATGCATGCTCAGGCCAAGCAGGAAAGTGTTGAAGAGATGACACCGCTTCTACCCAGAGGATTTGGCCATCCTGGGGATTTGCTTTCTGCCACCCGGTGACCCTTGCAGCAGTGACTGGACCCTGCATCTGGGTGACAGCACCACTCCAGGCATCCTCATCAGGCAGCAAGTCCTCCAGGGCTCACAGGGAGAAGATTGCTTTCTCACCCCATGCACCACAGTTGCACAGGCTAACTGAGGGCATGCTAGTGGCTGTGGCATCAGGAGGGGGCTTGGGAAAGTGCTCGGTGTGCCTGTTCCACCAGTGCACTGCGCTCAGGAGAACAGGAGAACAGGGCCGGGTCTCTTGGCTGACGGGATGAATCCTTTGTGGGCAAGAACTCAATAAAATATTTATTTAGGGAGACTCCTTAAGATGTAGTAAAATACCTATGCAGTGTGCCCTGTATGAGTGAAAGGCGGCAAATCCTACACTGTGACTGTGTGGGGCACGTGAGCATTGCCCTGACCCCACAGAGGTTCCTGTCCTGTGGCTCCACCTTTCAGCCAGAAATCTCTCAGCATTGGAGTCTATTGCCTTTGAGGAATATGTTACATTTTAAGAAGGAAAAAGCAGAGGCATTATGGAACCTAAGGATTTGTCACCTTTTATGTGCTCAGACAGCCACATTTTATAGTCTCAATTTTACTTTTTGAAGAGCTTTGGAAAAGAAAGTAAAATAGTAAGATACAAAATATTTTCTGAAATACTATCCCAAATGTTTAAAGCAACTATGTTCATATCCCTTTTGTGTTACTTTCCAGCACTGCTACAGTGATCACAAGTCACAGGACAATATTGTCACTTTGCTCATTTTGGAGAAAGCTTTGAGCCTGAAATGTCACAGGAGCTCACTTCAAAGTGTTCATGCCCTCATGCTGTGTGCGATGACAGCAATAGTGCTAGGTGACTTAACCAGCAACTTTGTAAAGTTAAGACATTAAAATGGTAAAATTAAGATTCATAAAAAGTCAAAAGATGCTTTACAGGAGAAAGAATAGGTGTGTTTCTAACAAGAGTGCTCCACATGTTTCTCCATTTGGTGCTGTGGCTCCTTCCAGCTCTCAGGAGCTGCTCAGCTCTATGGAGAGGTTCATTTCATCATACACTGAAATCAGCCCTTTAGGGCTAATCATGTGGCAGAGAAACACAGACCATACCTCAGGACTGTAACCCCTCCCTGTGCTAGGGGGGGTTTCTGGAGCCATGGCATGGGCCAGCCTCTGTGACTCCAGTACCATCGTTATGACTGCAGGGCAGCCTGGAGACCAGCTCACACTTTCTGCTCATAGCAGGGTGATAGGAGGTAAAATGAACATGCAAGAGTACATCCATCTTCTTTCTCAGGTGCTGCTGGGCCCGTGGCATGGGAACATCAGCAGGGTGAGTGACACAGCCCCAGGGGAGCCAGGACAGGAGCTGGAGGCACTCACATCCTCCAGCTGCCATTGGTTGCAGAGGAGCTTGGCACTTAGCTGTGCAACAGAGGAGTGGGAAGAGGATGGTGGCTTGGGAATTTATAAATTGAACTGACAGTGGTTTAACTCAGGTTGCAAAGTGCAATGAAAACAAGGGACAGGAACATACGCAAGTACATGCAGTCCAACCCAACTGAATTCAGCCTTAAAATAAAGGAAAACAAAACAACTGCAAGGGCCTGACCCTGCAGCTCCACTGCTTGGAAAGGCAAAGTGAGTCGCTGCATTTGTGCAACTGGAGCTGGCGGCTCAGCATGGGGGTGCAGGCTGTGCCCAGGGCACACGTGTGACTCCCATTAATTTAAGGGGAATTATGTGAATTGTACAGCAAGACTTGACTATCCTCCTGAGTATTGCTGTTATGATGTTTACCATCAATATTCATGAAGTCTTCTTAAATAAAAAAAAAAAGCAGGAGAGGGGAAATTTTGCTCAAAAATAGAGAACTGCAATATCTTCTGGGAGAGCCTGTGAAAGCAGCATTTTGTTTCCTAATATATTTCTGCCATGTGTTTCTCAGAGTGTTGTCCTGAGTTATGAGGACAGTTATTGAAAATAGCAAATTGCTGTGATACCGCACATCATCATTGCTATGTTTGGCCTCTTTAGGAAATCAATTGTTCTTGATTAATAATTTGCTTTGGAGGTTTCCAGCCTAAACAACATCTATGTTAAGCAAACATATAACTTCAGAATAAAGAATTGTACAAGAGCCTGTTTTTCCTTTGTGTAGTGCTTTATTTGAGTGGATGCACCAACACAGCTTGAATTAAGTACCAAAAGACAAAATTCTGTGGGTTTTTCTCCCTGTTATTGCTGTACAAGCATGTTGTCTTGTATACGTGTCACAGCATCACTTATGCGAACAGCTGTAAATGCTTTCTGCACTGGTAGGGAAGCAAGGGGCAGTACAGCTGTGGATGGGGCTGCCCAACTGTACATGGGCCCACACTGGCCATGCCCTGTGCCGGGGCTGTGCCAGTGGTGGGTGAACGCTGCTCTGCCCTCTGATTAAAGCCAGCAGAGGAAAAAAGGCAGAAGTGGGCCCGTGCCTTCTGTTGCTGCCTCCAATTGTGGCCCAGCAGCAGCCTGCCAACAGGGCACTGCTCTGCCAGTTGTAAATTTTAATTGGCCATCTGGGGAAAGCACAAACCACTGACTAGAGATTAATCAGTAAATTAACCCAGGCATAATACACATTTCCCAGAGGAGCCTGGGCTGCTCGAGGCTGGGGCGGAGCAGCCGGGGATGCGGGAGGACTTGTGCAGGGATGCTGTTATTGCTTACCACCGCACCACCGAACATCTTCCCTGTGTCCCAAAATTCCCTTCAGTGTGACCTTGGCTGTGCCCCTGATTTGTATGGCAGTTGCAGAGAGGTTTCCCTGTAAGTGCTCAACACAGATGGCACAGGTACCGCTGTTACCGAAGGAAGAGTTGATGAATCAGTGAATGTGACAACTTCCCTCTGGTGAGCTGTTCACTTGGCTGTAGAAGCGTCTCTGGGAAGAAAATGCTCATGTACCTGCGGCTGTGCCCAGTGGGGATTTGGGGGGGGGGCTGGGTTTGTGCAGCCAGTACTCAGCCTGTAAATGGAGTTGGGGATAAACAAGCACCACCACCACCGTGGGGGACAAGCTTTCCATCTCTTTGTCATTATTGTCCTTTCTGAAGAAAGGTTTCAGTAGTCCCTCACAGAGCAGGAAATTCACATCTGTCTTGAGCATCCTGGTCTGAATGCCTCTCTGGCTGCAGAACCATGATGGGGGCAGGCTACGTGCAGCAGAACCGCAAGCTCTGTCTCACTTTGCCCAGAGAAGGGGCAAAATCTGCTTTCCCCTCTGATGATCATCTTCCACACTGGTGGCATGGGTAGTGGGAGCAGCAGGGGAGAGCTGAAGGGTAAATGCTGACTAGCAGCAGCATTGCTGCCCATTCCAGGCTGCAGAGGCCTGCTGGGTTTGGGTTCAGACATGTCACAAGCACATTTTCACCCGCAGCAGCATGCCAGCAAACATACCATGGTGATGCTGGGTACCAAAGTGTGGCTTGTCCCAGTGCTGTGGCCAACACTACATCATCCTTTGTGCCTGGTGGTCCTTAACCTTGCAATGGCCTGTGTGTAATGGACCAGGATCTGTCCCCGCTCCCTGTCTGTCTGCAGGCAGCCCCACCATTGCTGGGGGGATAGAAGGCGAGAAGGCAGATGACCCATGCAGCAGGCATTCCATCAAGGGAGGGGACCATCCCTCCATACACCTGTGTTTATCATCTGAATTGTCACACATATTTTACTCGCAAGGAAAGTGAGAGGAATACCACTTGCAATGTGATGGTTTGAGTCAGAGATAGTAATCCCCTTGTATCACCAAATGCTGTGTGCAGCATTAAACTGGGAGGAGACTCTTTCTGTGACACCCAGTGGTATTGCATAGGTTTATAACAGCTTTCCTGTCCCTTTCCTAAACATGCATGATAAAAACTGTTTCTGTCGGGGTGTTTAAATTCAGGTAACTGTGGGAGAAATCCTCACCTACTTTCCATTTGCACAATTTCTAGCGCAGTCCTGCCAGGCGTATGTGATTTCTGGGTGCTGCAGTTGAGCAGGGGAAAAGAAAATGAAAGAAGGAAAGGAGGAAAGCAAAAGAGTCAGAGAAAACAGGGAAAGTCAAACTCATCAAAATACAACCACATAAGAGGTAGTTGGTACACAGCTCATTTCCTCATGGCTAGTGCAGCTCACTCCAGCGCAAAGGCAGCATTGAAGTGCAGTGAGCTCAGTGTGGGGAGCTGCAGCAGGCACAGGCTTGTGCCATTGCAGTGGGTTTGTTACTCCAGTTGATGTGCTTGCCAGCTCCTCCACTCCAAATTCCCTGACCAAATACTGCAACGGCTTCTGCAGCCTTCTGGGCCTGGGGAATCACTGGTACCTTGCTGTGCTGAGAAACATGGCATCAGGGACTCTGCCTGGACTTGAACTGCACCAGACAGTCTGTCTGATAAGTTCTCAGCTGCTGCAGAAGACAAAGCATATCCCTTCCACTCTGCTATCAAAAATCTCCTCCAGTGACCCGGAGTCCCCTGCCCCTGCCAAACACATACTGCAGCCTTCCCAAGTCTGATTCTTCATTAGTATTCTCCTTGTTAGCAATGAGAGCAAGTTTATCCTGATAGATACCCTGATTGATGGAACAAATGCAGCTCATGCTGTCAGATGAATCGCATCACACACTTAGATTCTTATTTACCCCTAGACAGAAATCTGAGCAAATTCTTTGCTCAGTTTGTAAAGTGCTTTGGGATATTTGCAGAAAACAGCCCTCTGCCCATAGCTTATTATCATCAGTGTAAGTACATCTTTTCTACTATACCTGCTGGTTTGAAGTGAAACTTTGTACCACAGTTCAGTTTATTAGCTCCTACGATTTACTTTGCCAGCCTCTTTTACCATAAAGAAAGAGCCCTGCTCTTCTGAATTTAAACATTTCTCCTAATGAGTCTTTCCTTAGCTGTGAATATATGGATGCACTGTTGTATCATGTCTATGATTTTGCATTTTCCCCACTGTCTCTTCTGCCTGACATGATAATATGCTATGTGTTAAGCCAGAAAAAAGCAATTTTCTCCTGAGGTTAATTTCTTTGGATTTCCCACCTGAAGTGGGGAGTTGCATATAAATTCTGATTTGTACTGAAGTAGAGAAGATAGAGTTAGGTTTTTTGCCAAAAATGATACAGTGCAAGTCCTTATTGACATACTGGGTATTTTGTTCTGTCTTCCTAACAATTGCCTTTGGAAGAAAATTATATTAAAGTTGGTCTTTGGATTCCTGGATGTCAGAGCCTATGTGTCCAGTGTGCTTATTCCAGCAGGGAGGAACTCCTCTGGCTCTGCAGAAGATCTGAGCTGCTTTGGCCATCTCCTACCACTGCTCTGGAGAGGTCCATGCAACTGCAGATGGGTAAACTGGGGTGAACTATAGTGTGAGATGCATGCAATTAAGTGGGGCATCCCTGCAAAGCCTAGCACAGAGCAGCATGGTTTGGCCAAGAAAGGCTGTTGGAGCTGCTTGCCCTAAACATGGGTACTGTTGTTCTACTACCAAGAAGCAAACCGTGCCTGGAGAAAGAGCCTCAGGGCTACTACAGTGCTGGAGAACACACGCACACACTCCAGATGGGAGCAGTCACTCATTTGTCCATAAAAAACATAGCATCAGCTCCTTTTAAGACAAGCCTTCAGAGATACCATCCTCTTCTGCTGATGGTGCTGTTGTGGTGTGGTCCCACTTCATGCCTTATGGAGATGTGCCTTTTCCCACAGCACCCATCTCCCATCTGCTGGAATAGGGCTGGGTCCAAGCAAGCAGCCCTGCTGCCATAACTCACTGTCCTCACTCATGCAGTGCTCACTCTCCTCATGTGGGACAGCACATCAGGTTACTAAGCCTTGCAGAAAGATTGAGGGGTGGCACTGGAGAGTGAGGTTACCCTCTGGTTCCAGGTTTTAACAAATATGGATAAAAAATGCCAGATTAGCAGGTATTTAATGCTACCACTTACAAGAACTTAGCTAGGTCACAGTGTGGAAGAATAAACTAATTTCAAAGATCACACATTGTGTTCAACATTTCAGGCGACTGTTCTTGCTGTTGAACTCAAAGCTACAGCTGCTATCACGTGAGCTTAAGCACATGCTGTAAGTGCTGCAAAATCGTGGCTCAGTTGTCAGTAGGAGGCTTGAACAGAAACACATTTGGTAAAACCATGTCCCATCAGGAGCGTGTTTCACCATGGGAATATTACTGTGACCTCAAGACAAACATCCCACCAGTACAAGCATCCTACTGCCCAGTAGTGGAGGCTGCTCCCAGGAGCAGTGGGGAATTACATCCTGTCACTCATTTGGGATGAGTGAGATCTAGGGGAGCCTTCAACCTGTTGTGATGGCACTGAAGACTCCCTGGAATGGGGAGGTGTAAGGAGAAGGTACATGCCTGAGGTATAGATGGGAATTTCAAGAAGTGTATGCTCCACTGAAGCTGGGCAAGAAGATTTCTTGTTCATCCCAGTGAAACAAATAGATCAAAATTAATTTATTCAGCTAGGTAAGGGATAAAGGGCTGGGGAGGGAAAAGGAATCACACAACCGGCAAACAAAATATTCAGCTGGAGAAGACATTGTTCTTTGGTCATGTGACAAAAAGTTTCACAAGTGCTGGGACCTGTCAAATGGCAGAGAGAAGTTGGCTTACTTTTAGACAAAACAGAGGAAAAACCTGCCATCTCCACTACCATGATGGAAATACTAATTTGAGGGTCCCATGCTCTGAGCTCTCTTGCTTCCTGTGGCACATTACCATTCAGGTACTTGGAGAACAGACCAACTGAGCCTAAGGTCTAGAAACATTCCATCCATTATTTCCCAGAGCAGCACACCAAGCTGCACAGCCTCAGCCCTACTCAGTGTTTCATACAGAGAAAAAAAACGTGGTTTTTTTTTCTGTGTTGTGATTAATATGTAAAACTCCTAATTAATGATGGGTCTCATAGCAGAATGCATAAATAATTCTTTTGTATTTGATAACAGAGTGCATTTGAGGGGTTCTACACCTAATTATTACACACCAATTTCCGTAAAGGGTGGACAGTCTCGCTTTCCTGACAATATCTGATAGAAGCACTTGACTACATGGAAAAGAGCTCATAAGGGACAAGGGGAATGATTCAGATTGGTGATAATTCTTTACCCTTACCAAGGAAATAGAAATGGTAATAACCAAGAAACAAATCGCACTACAGTGTGTCTGGTGAAGCTGGGAAAGAGACAGCCCTTCCTTCAGTAACACCCATGTATACAGGCAGAGTGTTTTGGTGGAAGAACATCAATGCTTTAATAACTGTGATTATAAAAGCCTGATGAGAGACAGAGACCTATAACAGCATCTCCATGCTCCCTGAGCCCAAGAGCTGTACCATCTTCTTAAGTTGCAAAAACATCCAAATTCAGTGCCCAGTTCAAATGCACAAATTCAGTGCCCAATGCGATTGAAAAAGGGAAGAAAACGGAGGCAGGACTGGGATCATGTGTAGCACAGATAGTCTGTGACCCTCCTGGACCTCCTGGGTCAGAGTCTCAGGGTGCAATTGCTGGTCATTTAAGATGTTGGAAGAGATGAGTTTTTTCAGGAGGGCATTTGGAGAGAAACAGTTTGTGTATTGAGGAGGGCCAGGCAGACTGCTGTATTCCTACTAGAAGTGACTGTGAAGAACTTATGCTTTCATTTAATGCAAGACACTTTGTAGATTATAATTGGGTAGCTAATTGGGAAAGGATAATTGTTTAAGAGAGGGAAGGATTAAGCAATTATTCAAAGCTGTTTTAAAAGACTTATAAATTCTCCTTGACAAAGGCCTGGGAGGAACCAAAACATTCGCTCAGTCATTTTCTCACCTCTCCAGAATTAGTGTTTATGCCTGTATGATTAATCAGTAATAAGGTGCAGTGCACTGCTGAGTGCTCATGAGTGCTGTGCTGTGGGGTGGGATGACAAGGGGATGCCTCGGACTATGGTACCTGTGCCCAGCCCGGGATTCCTATCCACTTTTCCCAGCTGTTGGGAGCATGGTGGAAAAGCCTGGGCAAGGAAATTTGCTTGGGCATGTACAAAAGCATGTATGTACATGCACAAAACTATGCAGAAAAACTGCTAAAAAACAGTTCAAAAGAGGGTTTAACCCAAAAAGTACTGCCAGCACGCCTTTGGTGGCATGTGTGCCCTTTGGAAATGCATGCATGAGCACACCAGCGCCAGTCTTTCTACAATTATATTGGCTTATTTTACTTTAAAAGTCTAACATTGATATCAGTTATTTAAAATTCTGGACTGTCAAAATGTATGTGAATAAACAAATCTGAGCCGGCAAACAACACTCATGTATACCAAATATTTCTTCTCTTCAGCATGCCTCTCCAGAAAAGCCTGAACGTGTGTCTAAAATAATTAGATTTTGTTCAGTAATCAAACTCAATCAGATGGATTCTCTGTGAACTACTTTTATACCCACAATGAGGAATGTGTGTCGTTCTCTGTGCATTTGCATATTTTTCCATAAACCTAAAACCAATCAATTTTGAAGAGTTATGATAATATAAAGAATCTGAGGCAATTACATGTCTTTTAAACAGGGATTCAAAATGCATTCCGCTGACAGTATTCATGTAGTAAAACAGTCAAAACTTCTTTAACCCTTTTAGTGACATCTCCATCAGGGCAGAGTGACTGATGCCTGGGATGTCACTGGTGGCAGGAGCTGATGGGTGGAGGTGCAGGCGGAGGCTGTTAATTCCCCTGGTCATTAACACCCCTGCACAGCCTGTGGCAGGTGCTACTCTGGCCCTGACCTGGCTCAAATGTGGACCTCGCATCACACAGGGTAGAGCAGCACTGCTGGGGAACCCATCGCTGGGGCCAATAGGTAAATTAACAGTGCCACATTTTCCTCAGTGATTATGCCAAATATCACATCAGCCACCAGGCTTGAATGCAGACTTCTTGCGGGTTTCATTTTCATAAACAGGGAGGAATTATGCAAAGTGCTATAGGTAGGGCTTAGAAATTGGGTTTTTTAAACATTCATTTGGTGGAAATTACATTTAAATGATTTTTCTCTGTGGTTATGCCTGGCCACAGCAGCCTTTTCCATGTTTATTAAGTAGTCCAGACTTTGCCTTCCGCATTGTTAACGCTTTGATCCAGAGAAGGAAGAGCATATCTGGGAGCCTGAGCATGGGGTTTCCAATGAGCATCCTAAGCTGCACATCTCTGTCTAACAAGCTTCACTTCAGGGTGGAGCTGATCTCCAAACCCTGGCTAAGCATGCATAAAAAGGGAATTATATTTGGTGTACTTATGGCCCTCATTTACCTCTAGGAACCAGGAACACGTCATTCTGCACAGCCCATGCCCAAAGGATGAGGTAGCTCCAGAGCATTTTGCCACGCCTGAAATATTCAATTTTTAAAAATAACTCCCCTTTATAAAAGTCATAAGAAACTGAGATATTTTATCAGTGAAACTCTTTCATGAGAATGCAATGTTCCATGGAACCAAATCACCTGTGCCATTGCAGAGACGTTTCACAACTTTTCATTTTGGGGTTTTGTTTTCAACAGGAAGGTATTGCATTGTGTTTGGAGAACTTCTCACCAAAAAAATGAATTCTGAAAACAACTAAAAGGGTTTAGTTTTAACAAGATATGCAGGATTTTGGGCTGATGGCAGGACAAAATAAGCACATTGAATAGCACACTGAAAAGACCGACCCACTGCCAGTCACTAAGGTCAAAGGATGGACAACTGAGACCCATCCCATATTAGTGAAGGCAAGAAGTCCTAAAATGGTTTCAAACATAACCTGAAGGTTACTGAAACCAACAGCGCTTTAAAAACCTCCAATGAGTACATTTTGAACTACTTTAACTTCTAAGTTCCATCTTCCCATCAGTTCTGAAGACAAAATTGATCCCTTTCTCTTTCTTGGTAGGAACTAGTTCTTCGTTCCTGCATTTTGGTGTCATTTTAATATATTTCAGCGGTCTCTATTGACAACCTGGGGCAAAATCTATCAATGGGACATGCCACAGCTCTGGCTTAAACAAAGTTTGAGGTTGCTCTGAGTCTTTAATTGAAAATAGGAAAAGTATTCTTACATATTTCTTGCATGGTGACAGATGGCACCTGAATTCAATGTTGACCCACATGGCATTTTTCTTTTTTAACTAGAAAACCCCTTTGGCTTCAGAGTGCTCCTAATATTATTAGTTTAAAATAAGGAGCATGCTTTTTACTGGGTACAGATTCCAGTGCAACTTTTACAAACAGTCTATATTTTTGAAAGTATTTTCATTTAATGACCCAACCAGTGTTCCTTCAAAGTGGTGAATTGGATTGCTGTCCATTAATAACTTTGGTGTTATGTTCCTTTTTACAGTTTTTGGGGGTTGGTTTTGAAGGATGAATTTGTACTGTGTGAGTCTTTGTAGTTTTTACTTCAAACCACAGACAACACTTCTGAGATTTCTTTAAATATACAAAGAAATTATTTAGTGAAAAGGAAGAGCTTATAGGTTATTATTTGGAGGGAAAAACAAACAACAAACAAAACCAAAACTTTATGTGGATTTTTAAAAACCTGCTCAAATTTCATATTTTCCCCTATTAGTGACAATTGTGCCAGCAGTGGACACAGCAGCTCTCTGGGGTACATAGAAGACCTAAACCACTGACTCCTGCTGGGCCAGAGGAAGAGTGTGTTTCTGCCTGTGCTTTTCCATGCTCTATGCCTTTGCAATAGCAAACTCTTTATTAATCGCAAAGAAGTATTTCAGTGCATAAATAAACAAGCTCAGAGGATGCTGGTTTGGTTGTTTACATAGGCAAGACATTGAGTTCATCCTTTCGTGAAGAGCGACATTCCTCCCAGGGACAGCATCACCAGCCTTTACCTTTTCTTCTTGCAGGAAGAAATGCAAAAAGCCCTGTAATGAGGAGTTACTCTGTGTCGTTAACTCACTCTAAGGTTAACACCAACATTTATCAAGAAAGTACATCCACCATAGTGGCAAGAATTAAAATACAGCTGCCTATTCCCCATCTGCATCTGCATACATAACATGCCTCACCTGAAAGACCTACATGTATCCGAGGAACAGTCTCTTTCAGGAATATGCAGGTGGAGAAAGAAGATATCTACAGTGTGCCTGGCAGGGAGGAACACAAGTTTGCTCAGAATATATTGGAGACCCAGATTTGGAGGAGGTCACACTTGTGAAAATATTACCACTGTAATACTGCCAAGGTCATGTCTGAAGGCAGGTATGGACGTGCAGGTGCCAGCCAAATCCAGCATGTTAAACATGTGCAGGAGAGCACACCTGGAGCACCCTCCTTTTTCACTGCCTTCTCCCCATTTTCACCCTGGAGTTAAATGCCATCAATGTGCACTTGCAACCCAGAAATCCAACCGTATCCTGGGCTGCATCACCAGAAGGTCACAGGAGTGCTCTCCCCCTCTACTCTGCTCTGGTGAGACCCCACTGCAGTCCTGTGTTCAGCTCTGGGGCCCCAATGTAAGAAGGACATGGACCTATTGGAACAAGTCCAGAGGAGGTCACAGAGATGTGTTGAGAGCTGGAGCACCTCTCCTATAGGGACAGGCTGAGAGAACTGGGCTTGTCCAGCCTGGAGAGGAGAAGGCTTCAGGGAAACCTTATAGCAGCTTCCAATGCCTAAAGGGGCTACAACAAGGCTGGAGAGGGGCTTTTTACAAGAACAGGGAGAGATAGGAAAAGCGGGAATGTGTTTAAACTGACAGATGTTAGATTTAGATAAGATATGAGTAAGAAGTTCTTTACTTTGAGGGGGGTGTGACACTGGCACAGATTGCCCAGAGAAACTATTAAACAAATGCAATTTCATTAAAGTTTAATTTTGGCCTCAGGTTTTGGTCTGCATGTTGGTGGGTCCACTACTGCAGGTGAGAGACATATGTCTCACTTCCACCTTCTCTGTGAACTTCAAAGGGAGCAGAAGAGGAGGGATGCTTCATTTGCAAGGTTGGGATAAGGAAAACATAGGAAAACACAGGCTGGAGACAGGAAGAGAAAACAGACACCAGTAAATGTGTTTTCCAGATCATGTCACTGGGGATAAAGACTGCACTGGCAAAAGCTTTGCAGAACAACCAGAAAAAAACATCCCAGTGATACCGCCTTTCTGGGCAGCAGTGATGCACTGATCCAGAACACAGGAGGAGCAGGAGTTAGCTACATTTTATCAGCTCTGATTCTTCCAGGCCTAACCTGTGCTTCTATCTGGGTGGGAAAGGGGAGAGGGAGTTGAGGGAGGAGGGAAAGGGCAACCGCCACAATTGCTTGTGAGACCCAGGGAGGTGGCAACATTCACTACACACTCTCAGTTCATGTAGATTCACATTTATTCTCCTTGTTGTTCTTCTGAAAGGCAGGGAAATCCATTCTGCTTTCCGTCATTTGTTTTCCTACCAGAATATCTTTCACAAACATTTCCAGTGTCCTCTCCCTTTGCAATGAGTAATGGGGGAAAGTAACTTTGGAAATGACATTGCAATGTAATCATCCATATTGTGTATTGTGGTTAAAATTGATTAAAATAATATTGAAACTCCCCCAAGGGATTATGCAATTATAAGTCAAGTCCCAAATGGAAAAGGTTTTTGAGAACTTGGCAGATGTCTTAATGAAAATGAAGCATTATAGTAATATATTAGCGCTATTTGTATATTATTGACAGCAAGATCACTAAACTGTATAAATTACTGTCCAGAAGAATGGCTGAATTGTTTTTCTTTCAGGAAAATTTTAATCAAATATAATTTCTGAAAAATAATTGTGTAATTTTGGCCTTAGCTTTTGATCTGCTCATTGATGGATCAATTATTAAACTGAGTTTTAGCCACTCATTTGCTTGGAAAGTTGACAGTTTAAATATTTGATTTTGCACCCATTTTGTTTTATTACAAAATAAATTCTGGCTAATGCCATAGACTATTACTTGCAGCCTTGCAATAAAAGCTAGTAGAAGGCTCCCAACTTTCATTGTTTGTTTGCCATAACAAAGCCACTCTCCTGGCATAGTCTTTCCTGAAGGCTATTGTGGAGCCTTCTTAGTGGGGATGCTGAGGAGGGCAGGTTGGCTCCCCTTAGGAAGGCAGGTAATTGCCTTCCACTTGGGGAGTTTTGAACCCTTTAAAGTCTGCCTCATTAGGCATTGGCTTAAAAGGGCTTGGGAATTGTTGGTTCTTTTTCTTTTGCCCTGCACAAAGGGCCCTGTATAAATACCAGTAAATACCGTAAATTTATATCAGTAGATTTATTCTTATACAGGAATTTCTGTTTCAGTGGTCAAGAAATAAACCGCTTGCCTGCAACCACACAATATTTTAATCTTTAGTTTTAAAAATAAGCTGTATTTTAATATCTTTTTTAAAACAGATACCAGTTTTTATGAAGCAGTACATGAGTTGCTGATGGATAAATCACCCAAGCATGGTTAAAGAGACCCTAATCTCCAGATGGTACCAGATCCATTTAATTGTATCCTCTGACCTCTTCTCACCTGAGCCTGCATTAAAATCATAATACAGTTCAAGTGTAAAAATGATATAGTGTTTATTCGTCCTGTTTATAGGGGGGCAAACACACAGTTAAATTAATATGTCGAAAATTAGTGTAGTCATTTGAAAAGGTTGAGTTAGATCAAACTGACTTTCATCATTTTATTTGCCCTTTTTTATTTAAATGGCTCTATTGCTATAGTTCGACATCTTTAAATGATGGAGGATGCTGAGAAAGAGGTGAAGCAGGTTCCTGGGCACATTGAAGGCAGATTCTTGCATCAGCCATAGGGCCACATACAGCCCCAGGGAAGGGGGATGGAGAACTTGGTCTCATTTTTAATTTGCACCATGCACAACAAGAGAAGTTCGTGCGGACTGCAAATGTGTTAACATTTTGAGTGCCCAAATCTTCCCTCTGTGGTCTCATTTTCACTACTCTAGCACATGGGCATGCCCCTTCCCACCTGCATGCCCCACAGAAGAAGTGCTTTATCCTCCTGATGACTATTTCTTGGGGTGATCACTGACCCCTGCATCAGCCGTTCACCTCACACCCTTGCTGGTATCCCCTAAACAAGGTACTTTTGCAGCAGGTGTCAAGCTCTGCGGACTTGTGATCGTGGGAGTAATTAACTACCCATGTTCACCCCATAGTTACACACACAAATCAGATTACACTTGCAATGTGTATTGACTGGTGCATTGACGTGGCAGCTTCTCTTGGTCACGCAGGAGCAAAATACTTCTCTGTGGTAGAGCTCTGCAAAGTGGACAAGCCCAAGCCTGAGACCAAGGGGGAACGGAGGAGAGGCAGGAGAGGAACATAGACAAATAACCAAAATTATTATGAATGTATTGGCATAGCCAGGTAGCAGTTTTACTGTGGATATACTAGATTGTGGAGAGAATTGAATAATTTATCCAGCAATTTGCACATAAGCAATATTATTAAAAATGAAGACATGAAAAAAGAGGTTAGTTATAGTGGAGAATATATATAGGCCATGAATAAATGTATTAGGCAGTAAGAGTAGTGAATGTTTTAGTAGGTTTAGACTAGATTAAAAAAACCTGTATTTGATTTCAACTAAATCCTAAAATATCTGCTGAGAAAAAAAGCACAGCTTACGATTGGCACAGCCAGAAGGGCTATGTATGTGTAAGCCAGAGGCAGTTCTTGACGTGGGGTGGGTGCTCTTTGTCACCATACTCACACTGCCGTACACAGCGTGCCAGGGGTGTGCTCCATGGCTCCACATGCCAGCAGCACCTCCAGTGGTGTAGGGATTGAGAGGGCCCCATCCACATGTCTGCATAAGCCCCACGCCACCCTGCATGCACCCTGGGGCCATACGCTAGCTTCCTAGGATCCTGGTGGCTGCCATGCTGAGCATGAAGGATGGACTAGAACCAGGGACAAGACAAGGCAGCCCCGCCTGCCAGGTTTTGCTGCTGGACGATGCCTCTTGGATGCAAACTTTGCGAATGCTGGGAACATGCACAATGGAATGCACTCATCCCAACAACTCCACTATGTGACGAGAGCTCCTGTTAGTCCATACAGAATATCCCTGTCTTGCTGTCCATACACCCCAGCACAGCTGACAGGGCAGAGCTGAGGTCTGCACTGGTGCAAGAGTCCTGCCTGCCAGCATAGATGGCAGCAGTGGCTGAGACCCTCAGTGCAGTGGGGACCGGGGGTACAGCCTTGGTGCTGGAGCCTTCTGCTGCCAGCCTTGAGGGGCGGTAGGGAGGGGATTTGGCCCAGTGCAGAGGTTATCTAAATGGCAGAAGAGGTCCACAGCACAGACAAGATAGTGTTTATTTTTGTATCCTATTGAGTTCCTTTTTATCTCTTGTCCTTATGGTTATCTTTTCTCCCCCCTCTTGTGCTTTGGCAGGGAAGCCGAATACTGATGAGGCATAAGCTGGTAAAGTCCCAAGCAATTCCAGGCAGTAGGTTTGGGAATGAGAGGTTAGTCTGACTAATTAGCCTGGAGGATTTTTTCTCCCTGGGCATGCAGGTTGGAGTATTACAATAACAGCCTCTCTGCAGCCGGCAGCTTCTGTGCCGCGGGCATGGGTGGCTGCAAGCAGCACTGGCTCCAGTTTGGCAGCCCACAGCCATGACCACAGGCCCAGGGCCAGGATAGGTCCCACAATCTGGGGTGCCTATCTCCTCCAGAAACTTTAAATAATGACCACAGCAAGGCTTTGGAAGCCCCGCTATGCGCATGCCTAAGGCATAGAGAGAAAAAAAGCCATCACTGGTGTTTTTATGGTCCAAGTTTTAGAATATTTTTTTTAAGAAGAAAGAGAATAGATGTATGTCTGGGAGAGCTGGCTTGTAAGTGGTGGCGTTCTGCTCCCACATGGTGCTGAATAGGGACTATTTCTGAGAACAAAGAATCATGGCAAGACGTTTTAGCTCATGGCTCTGACAGCATGGATGGGACGGGCACTGTGGTAATGCTGGGGAGGAATGAGACCATGGACAGGAGGGGAAACCTGAGAAAGCGAGCAGCACCAAAACCGTCTGCACTGTGCTATATAGGGGGGTGTGTGTATATATATATAGAGAGAGAGATGTATACAAAACCACTATTTCCCTTTTTTTTATTTTAATTGTAAGGGAACCAACCTGGAAGCTCTTTCAGTTAGTTGTGATTTACTAACAGAATGGTAATAGAAAAGCTGAAAATCTGATTTTGAAAGCTCTTTCTGTTTGCAGCCTCTTGCTTGCTGTGGTTTGGTTGTATTTTTTTAATAGTTTACACTACACATCCTTATGTTCCTAAAATACAGCCATTAGAAAAATTCTGAAGGCTATCATCTTTCAGAAGAGTCCTGCACCCATTCAGATGTTATTCTGGTGTACTGAACTGAGCCTGACAGGTTTTGGGATGGGTTTGGTTTTGTGAGCTGCAGACCCTCAGCCCTGGCTCCAACCCTCCCAATCCTGGCTGTCTCCCAGATTCTCCACCTGCAGGGCAATTGAGATAACATGTAACTGAAGGACCTCACCAGACCTTACCAGTGGATCCTTCCCTCATGACAATGGAGCAACTGCCACCTAGAGAGAAGATCTCCTCTTCTTCCACAGCCACATGCTCACAAGACTACCAGGAAAAAGCGAGACATTTGCTGCAGCCTGGCTCTATTCCCCCAGGAATGATGTATTTAGTGACCAACAGCCCAGCCAGCATCATGGCCCCTCAGCAACAGCTGAACAACAGCCCCAAGGGAGATGCTTGACATGTCCCAGTGATTTACAAACTTCTGACCATTAGTCCTCAGAAACAGAATACCTGCTCTTCCCTGGGCCAAACGGCTCAGTGAGTCCAGTTCTGAGTTTCAATCTTATTTCCTTTTGTCTGGGGCAGCTCACAGATGAGAGCCTCGTCATCAAATGTTGTGGTAGAGGAGATACGCTGTTCCATTGCCGCCCACCACCTCCCAGACAGGCTCAGGCTCAATACAGACAAATGCAATGACCCACTCTTTTGAGCAAGAAAATGGTATTTGTAGACATTGTACTTTTTCTTTTCCTCTGCTGTTCATGTCAAATTAAGAGACGTCATGTCAATGTGATTACCCTAGTCTTCATTTTAAGCAAAAGACAAAAGTGTTTGGACGAGCTGAAGAGCACACTGGGGGCATGAAAGACCACAGCCTGCTTCTCACTGAGACAGAAGGTCTACTGTCAGCTCCACCACTGGTGGTAGCCTGGATTCCTGCCAGCAGAGGTGGCCAGTACCCTCTATTATGCGGGGGTCCTTTCCCAGCTGTATCCTATCCCATCCCACTGGGGTTCCACTACCCTATCTGGCACAGGAGAAAAGGACACAGAAGAGAAGACCGGGGTTTCCCACAGGAGGATTGGTGCATTATCCTGACACAGGGCTTAGGTTTTGGCTTTCAGTCACAGGCAAAGAGCGCGCCTATTTTTTAAATACTGGAATTTAAGATAGAGAAATAAAACCAGCAAGTTGTTACTGGTGACAAAAGTTCACACAGTAGCAGCATGTGCCCTTACCATTCACAAAATATATGCTAATTGGAGGTAAACATCATCTATCCTTGATGAGCCTTGCTAAGTCAGATCTGGCTTATAAACAGGAAAAAGTGCGCCGGATGCTATAAGTGGTTTGCAGAGCATGTGAGAATCACCATGGACACTGGGAATGTCTAAATAGAGGATGCTGGGGGAGATACGGCAAATGCTGGGACTCTCACAGCCCTCAGGCACAGGGCATCCTGAGGCTTTGCCCAAGCCCTGGCGCAGCATCACCCAAGGGTGCCTGGCATCCCAACATCAGAACAGACTCCAGTGCCTGCCACCACCCTCCAAACCCCCAACAATCCTTGCTGTATGGAGCAGTCTTGGCTGAAAGGATCTGGATTAGCTGAAAAGTGCTCTAAGTTGCCAGTGTCCTACTGCTGGGGTTGTACCACCCGATGCTGCTGCTCCGGCACCTCAGATAGGATGACTTTTTGGTTTAATGG
>JAOEHY010028789.1:49612-72112 GCA_025447955.1 Psilopsiagon aurifrons | reverse complement strand
AAGAGGAAAACTCACTGGTCCCAGCAGACAGTATTTAACTGCCCACTAATAATGCATTAGGAGGGTAATGAAACGAGCTGGGTGTCATAATGACCCAATATACTAATTAAGCCTCTAAATACTGCAGCTTTTTAAGACATTTGCTGTCCTAAGCAGACTTTGGGGAACTGCTTTTCTCTTTGCTTTATTTCATTAGTCAAACTCTCTCACAAAGTTCTTACGGGCGATCGTTGCAAATCAGTCGGGCTGGTGCTCCCACAGAGGGGTGCAGGGCTGCCAGCCTCTGCCTGCCTGCACCATGGCTTGGCTCCAGGAGCTGCCTGCTGAGGAGCATCACAGCACTGGCCAAGGAGCCTTGATCACCAAGAATTGCCTGGCAGCACAACTGCCCAGCGCAGTGGGCTGTCTTGGTCAGTGAAGTGTTTGCAACCTCCCATAGCAGTTTCAGCAGATGCATCTCAAACCTTTGACACAGAACCTGTACAAAGGGTCCCCTGTGCAGGATCAGGTAACAGTCTGGGTTTGCACATCTTCTCACTAGTGTGCTGTGCCCCTGCCGGAGAAGAAGCCTACGGGCCACGTATGTGGTTGCGTTTTCCTCTGCTCTGTGGAAGGGCGACTCCAGCATTGGTATTGGGTGAGCTGGGCTCTCCTGTCCCTCTGAGATTCAGCCCCCTAAATATGGGCTCCTCACCTTCACTGCTTTGCTCAGTGCAATTTTCCAGGCTGAAGGGCCACTATTTAGTCAAAACCTTAAAGAAAAGAAATGCAGTGAAGAACTCTGCGATCACTCTTAAGGGATGAGGAGCATCAATGCAAGTTGGAGGGAGGAGGAACAACTCCTCTACAGTGGAAAGGAGACTGGTCCTACAACCTAGGGCTCTTCTTCACCTGGAGAGATGGGTGGGCCTTGCTGGGAGCATGATCTGAGCCCCAGATGGACTCAGGCTGGCTCCCCAGGCTGTCCCAGGTTGGAGAGGGAAGTGCCCCCGGGGCTTCTCCCAGCTGTCCTGGGTCAAAAGGACCACCCTGAGACACCCTGTCATGTGCTTGCAGGAGCCCAGGCACCCTCCCAGGAAGCAGAAGGAATTTAGAGTCTAGAGAAAAACAGGGGCTTTTTTTTTTGCTGACATCTCTGCTCCTGTTAACATTTGCTCTGTTACATCTGGAGAAATCAGCTGCAAATTCTCTCCCTGCGCCAGCACCCACACCTGTAAATTGAACTGAAAACGTGCTCCTTGCATGGCCCTCTTGGAAAAAATAGGTGTCCAATTGCTGTTGGAAAGTAACGATCCAAAGTAATTGGTGTGGACCCAGTGTTATGGGGTGTCCTGCTCTGCTGTAGGACTGGTGGCCCATCCCCACTGCCTGTCACTGCTGCTCCTCCGTTCAGCCCCTCAACGCTGCTCTCACCTCTGCTGCAAAAGAGCAGCAAAAGCCTCTAAAATATTGGACAGAGGGGTATGCAACATGAAACTCCCATCAAGGCTGGAGGATTGTCCCTACTTATTTCAAGGCTGTAACATTGTCAAAAACAGGTAGTTAGTGGCATCACATTTCCCATTTAATGGACCTCTTGCTAGGCGAACAAAAGCCGTCACTCTCCAGCTGAGAGTCCCCTTGTGTGCTGTTATGCCGGCTTCTAACTTTCCTGCAAGAAAAAAACTGCTTAATGAAGGGAACGTATTGCCCTCAATTTAACTTTTGGAAAGTTAAAAGCCTTGGCTGAGGGGGCTGCTGAGGCACAGAGGGGATAAGTCCAGAGCCCACGGGAGCATGGTGGGGATGCAGGGATGCAGGGACAGGCGGATAGCTCCTATGTGGGGCAAAAGGCTGGGGAGCACAGGCAAAGCAAGCTGTTCCTGATGAAATAGTAAGATTGCTGGGTCAAGTCCAGGGTCATGGCTGCTGCTGGGGAACGATGCTACCTGTGAAGCGGGGACACACACCAGTGGCTTCAGCTCTGCTATAGCTGCTGTTATCATGCACGCTATTCACAGCACATGGCTGGAATGGCCTTTAAACATCCATTTCTGCTGGGCTGGCTGAAGAAAGGCATTAAAATACGAAAATTAAACCTCAGTGTGGGAAAGGTCCATAAAAAGAAGTCCATAATTAACTAATTTTCTCAGTGCTCTGCCCCAAGTTACCCTCACCAGCACGAGCACCTCCCTTATGCTCGCAACAGCCCTTTAGGTGTGGTTTTGGAACCAGCATCTGGGTGCTGCCTCTTCAGGCACCAGGCAGCACACCTCTGTGGCACATGTGATGTGAAGTCAACCAAATGGCACGGCCTTGCAGGCTGCTGGCTCCTCATGCTCTTGGTCATTTGCTTTAGCAACATGAAATGCTGTATGTCAGAATTCCTCCCTTTGAACATGCTGCTGCATCTGGGGGAGAATGCATTGCCATCTCACATGGTACATTTTAGGGTTTCTTACACTCTGAGGTAGAGAGCCATCTATACATATGCATATATTTATATATATAAACACACATTTATATATGTATATATACATGCAAATGCCTGCATGTGTACATGTATATAAACACATATTTTATATATATATAAAATATGTATTAATGAATAATTAGTTAATAGATAATCTCATCATCTGTAACTACTTTGTATTCCAGTCTACTCTCCATGTGAAGTGTTTGGATTCACAGTCTGTAATCTCACATCTCCTGCCAAAACATCAACCTGAATAATGTCTATTTACTTTTAAATCTTGCTGAGAGAGAGAATTTACAATTCATAGAAAGCGCTGCCTACGATCTCATTGCATGATGCACGGGCTCAGGCAGGCACGTGGTTGCACACACTAACTGAAGGCAATAGCACAGGGAAAGGCAGCCAGGAGAGGTGTTTGGGCTGCTGTGGAGGGAATTGAAACATTGGCAGTGAGGGTGTGGGATGCACATGGAGCCCCACTGCATGATCTGGTGAGGTGGACATGGGATGATGTGAACAAGGACAGACACTGGTGGCAGATGTCCCGCTGGTGGCAAAAGCCTGATGCTCAGTGCAATATTAGCCAGTAGTCACTGTTATTAAACATACAATATCCCTGCATGGAGTGATAGAAGAAATGATATAAAATTTCATATACCTAACATGGTGTATAAACAGGCTAAATCCCTATACATTTTAAACCTTCAGCAGTCTAAAGGTTAAAGCCTGTCAGCTGGATTTCACCGATTCCAGGAAGGAATGCAGAAGTCACGCCAACTCCTCATTGTATACCAGTGATCAAACATCTCCTCATTACACTTCAATATTGTTGCCTGTAAAGGTCACCATTGCTGAACATAATCACACAAAATCAAAACTGCAAACTTTATATATCATAGAGGTAGTAAATAGCTCGGAGGTTTATTTTCTGGTGCCTGAACAACATTCTGAGCCCATTTATAAATTCCTGGGTGCTGTGGCATGAACTGAGCACATTCGCAGTGACTAACAAAAGATTCAATTAAATCAATTTCCTGTAAAAAATATTAAAAATAATTTATTAGGTCAGTACCAACTGGTCTAATCAAGCAATCGTTCCTTGGCAACTTTAATTTGCATAATTAAAAAAAGAAGAATTTTGATTATTTGAAAAACCAGCAGATTTTTGAGAACGTGGTTTCTAGGTCAGCTTCCTTGAAACACTTCATCCTTGATGCAAAGACTATCCCAGGATTTATTGAGAGGGTTTTAAGATGTGCTATAAATCCTGGATCACTCTATTATTTTCCTATTCACTGGTTTTACTCAGCATTCATTTAGCCTGTCTGCTGCCTCTTAAGCCAGAGTGTGATCCCCAGCTCACAGGCAGGCTCTTTCGCAAGGCAACCCCAGGAAACTATGTCCAGCTCTTTGACCTAAATGAAAGACCACACATTTAGGCCTGGGATGGACACTTTTCCAAACTCAAGTCAAGTAAGACAGGAAAATTTGTACTGAAAAGGGTACCATGACTGATAGGTAAAATGTGCAATTTTGCAGGAGGATGAAAAAGAAAATTTCCAACAGCCAAAATCGTTTGCAAGCCAATCGTCAAATTCATCCCAGGGCAAATGTGAAAAGAGAGAAAATATAATCCAGAAAGGTTTTGGCTATTAGATGGACATACCCTTCAAAGAAGCATTCAGCCAACACAAACCACAGTTTTTTGATCCTCTGAGAGAAAAAAGAAATTAAAAAAAATAAGAAAACCTAGGAATGTTCATGCTGGCCCAAATAGAAATGATTTTGTGCCAGTTTTCATCTCAGCCCCTGAACTAGAAAACCTGCATCCTTGGCCAGGTTATGTCCTGGTTCTGGGACCTGCCTTTAGACAAAGACTGGGGACCCTCACCAGGGCTGATGCAGCCCTGACACCCTGTGGGTTCTCCTGATGGTCTTCCCACCTCTGGGGAAGGAAAGCGATGAGGCTTGCTTCCCCCCAGGGGACAGCCCTCTGCTCTGCAAAATTAAATGGGAGTGTACATCACTAACCCAGCAACACATCTGGGGCTTTAGCTGCACAGCTTAAACCCTTTGAGATAACTACCAAGCATATGTGTTAAAAGCTGATTCTCAGCACTTCATTTTAATTGTGGTGTAATACCTGACTGGCTCATTTCTACATCTGGAGTGCTCTCTTCCTCTTCCTTCTTGAAGGATGCTGTGCCAGTATTAAATAAGAGTAAGAGCCAAAATCTGACCACCACCTGCTAGATATTTTCCTTTGCAAAGTGAAGACTCAAAGGAGGTAAAAAAACCAAACCAATAAGATCATTGCAATACTTCGTGATAACTGTATCTGTGCCACCAGGCCATCATTCGTTGAGCAGAATATTGAAATCATCACAAAATCCTAGCTCTTTGCTTTCATGCACAGCAATGCAGTGGGGTCTACTGCTGAATGTATTCCAGGAAGCAATGGCACATGGTCAGCATATTAGTGACAGTAACAAAAACCCCAAAACCCAAACTTGCTCCATACGAACAATGTGTGTGCTGAGGGATGCTGCATAAACAGCTCATTTTTGACATCTTTCACCTAACGAGGCCTCATGCTGGGTTACAAGGAAGCCACCTGCAAAGTTCTGTATTGATGGATGCTGCTGGCTATTTCCATAACCCACATATTTCTCCTGTAATCTGCTTTCCCCCAGTACATTGTGTGGACATGGAGGAGGTGATTGTTTAGGTCTCAGCTGAGTTATGGAGGCTGAACTGCTTACACAAGAGCTTCCCTCACTCACGTTTAGGTGCTGCTACTACTCTACTTCTAATTTATGTGCAAATTGGGTTTGCCTAATGCACACAGTGAAATGTTTTACTGGAGTCCTCTGTGGTTCAGAATTGCTATTTCCCTGGTGGGCGCATGTCTTATTTGTAAGAGAGATGTAATAATCCTTGTGTTTCGGTACTTTCTGTACGTTTTTCCTGCAAGCCTTGGACAGCCTGGCATGAGCACCGTCAGTGTAAGCAGAGCCTCCCATTGAGTTCCTTAGAACTCAGTGCCATTCCTCAGCCTGAGGAGCAGCTGCACCCACTCCAACAATGCACCTTCTCCTTCTGCCAGTCCTCCTCTGGCCCAGGAGTCCCCCTGGTTGCTGACATGGGCTGGGGGCTATCAAACAGTCTTCTCCAACCATCTCTGGACCCGTATTCTGCCCAACGTGCCGGCAGCAACCGCAAGCAGTGTCTCCAGATTTACTTTACCTGCTTCACCACATCAGGGCTGCTTCCAGCCCAACACTTCTGTGCTGTGATGCTCAGGTGCACCCATGGTCTCACCAGTCCTCAGACCAGCTCCTGACCACCCCACACTGCCAGCCAGGCACAGCCTTGCTCCTGGCCACCACAAGTTTAACACCTCAGCTGTGTTCCACATCCTCTTCTCCTCCCCTTTTCTATCCCCCAGCCATTGGTATTCCAGTAAGCCAGTTGGGCAACCATGAATTTCAAATGAGCATTAGACGATACAGAAAAGTGTGTGTGTCTCCGTGTGGGTTTTAAACCTCATCCCTGACTCCCTGCAGCTTGCTTGGCTTCTTAGGGAAAAAAAATCCTTCACCTCTTGGCTGTTATCCCAGCATTTAGTGTGGGTTGGGATCCTGCCCTCCTTCATGTGCAGCCATGGCTCCAGTGGAGCCTCCTCCTTTCACACTCCAGCTGCAGCAGGAGGAGTGAAAAACCAGAGGGAAGCCCAGGAGGATCCCTGCTTGGCATGAGCAGGAAAAGACAACTGAAAAGTCCTTGGAAATGGCAGGACACATCCCATGGCAGTACAGTATGGAAATGCAACGCCTTTGTACAGCACAATGAGGGCTGAGGAGGGTTACACCAGCAGTGGAAACACAGCCCTGCAGAGAATGACTGAAGAGCCAAATGGGGTGCCAGGAGCCCCCAGCCACCCCCGGTAGCCAGGCTGTCCACATCTCACACGGCCGGTCCCATTCCCCCATGCTGCCCTGCTGGGTTGGGATGCTGGGCATTGAGAGCTGCCGTGCTGGCTGGGCCACCACCAGGAGCAGGTCCCGGCGGGCGGCTGGGACCTTTGTTTTTCCTGCATTGTCCCCTGTACCTATTCAGTCGTTAAATAAATCTGCTGCGTGGTGGGTCTGCAGCACGCTGATACGAGAGGCAGTCAGTGCTGGTGCTTGTGTCTGTACAGGTGAAAGGTTTTATATCTGTTGTCTGAAAGTTAAACACAATGCAAGTTTGGTAAATAATGACAAGGTTTCTTGTTCTCTGTCAGTGAGGGACAGGGACCTCAGGCTCCAGGCGAGCCTCTGCCTGGAGCCAGCAGAGCAGGACGTCCCCAGGCATATATGAGCAGTATCAGTTAACCGCACATTGTTTTGCCACTACCAGATTTACATCAGATCTACTGAGCATACGGCTGGCTGTGTACAAGTGATCCCAAAGCAGCTCTGCCTGGCACCCTTTCGTCAGGGCCTGGGGGGCCCTGAATGGCAGTGGTTCTGTCCCCAGGTCTCACCCCACTGCAGCCCCTCCTGATCCCATGCTGAGCAGCCATGCAGGATGTGCTGAAGCAAGATTCTCTCCGTGAACCATCCTCACTGTTTGAAAAGCTCCATCAGGAATGGCAGGGACCACGGGCCTGAAAGCTCCTGCCCAAGGGGACAGCAATGCAACGTGCTGGAATAAATGGCTTCATTCAAAGTGGAGCTGAAAAACACTACATTGATCCAATGGTTTCAAACGGCTTTTCAATAGCTGTGAACAGTGGCGTCCTGCTGAGTTCAAAAGATGGTCTTGTCTGGGCTGAAACAAGGCCCTTTAAACACTGCCATCAGTCAGGACATTTCAGACACACACACTCTTTTGCTGCCTCCCTCCCCCTCTCCCCTGTGGAAACTTCGCCATATAATTGATCTTTTCAGGAAGAGAGAATAACAGACTTGGGGTCCCATCCTCTTACAGCAGGAGTCAATGGGAATTTGGCTAATGACTCTCCTGGGAGCAGAATGAGCCTTCGATTTCCAATAGGGAAGTAGCTCAGTACTCCAGGAGAAGTTTTAATACAGTGCCTGGACTGCGATGGCTGAAGAGGGAGATGAAAGCCCCCTCGGGCAGCATGCAAGACTCTGTGCACTGTGCCAGTGCCATGACCAGCATATGCTGGGACTCCACCTGGAGTGGGAGAGCACCCTGTCCCCAGGGCAGATGAGCAATGGGATGCTGAGCCCAGGGGCAGCCCCAGTGCTGACTGAGCAGTTCAAGCTCTCAGAAAATTCATGTTAAGAAGCAATTTCTCTCTGCTCCTTTCTGAAGGAAGCTTGTTTAACAGCACACGCCTCAGCCAGTGTCCATCAGATGCTCTTCTCATGTTCTCCTGCAGAAAAGGCACAGTTTCATCAGGAGTGGCAATGCCTGCACTGGGCTGTATGTTGACAACAGATCCACCAGCACTGCTAGTGCTGTGGGTCTCTCATCCGTGCATGGTAACTTTTTCTTGTCAGGAGTTAGCCCCTCAGTATAATGAAGAACACTGTGCCACAAACTCTCCCAGGTTGAAAAATACATGATTCCACTAATAGTTCCATTGAAAGCAAAGAGGTGAATCAGAGGATAAAGTGGCATATCATCTGTGCCAAGAGATGTGGAAACAGATTCCACATTTTTCCAGGAAAACTATACAACAGCTATGTTGTTCAATACACAGACACATCAGAGCTGGTATGTTATGCTGGTGCCATGCAGACAGGTACTTTGTATAATCCAATTTTGCTGCTTTTTTCCATGACAAAAGAATCGGGTTCCTATGAATAAATCTGTAGCTAGACCACACACGATTATTAGGCTTAATACCAATTGTCCCTCATTAATGTTTCAGCAGAGCGATTAGCATTTTGAGGCAAACAAGGTGTACTTACTTAGTGGAACATGACCCAGCTGTCATTAAATTATACCTATGATTAATGATCTTCAAAGGCACCAAGCTTCAAGTCTGGGCGTGGGTGAGCAGGCAGGGAGGGAGAGGAGGTCGCAGAGGTGGTGGGATGGCTTCCGGGCACGTCTCTGCTGGACTTGTGGCTGTCTGTCAGGATGGGGTGGAAACAAGGCCCAGACTGCTGCATTAGTTAAACCAAATAAGAGGTCTGAGAACATTTCCTGAAATGGACATTTAAGGATTATTTCCTTAAAAGCACAGGGGACAATCCTGAAGCAGCCACCCAGCACTGTGCCACTTGGTTCATCCAGATTTTCTCTTCTTCCCCCTCCTGTGCCTCCTATTCCCCTGCAAGACGATCCCCAGCTCCGTTGCAGCAGCCACCTCTTTGATGGGTGATTACTTCACCTGAAACTGGATGTGAAGTACCACAATCCCATTAGAGTCGCCATCCCAGCATCATAGAATCATGAAATGGTTTGGGTTGGAAGGGACCTTAAAGATCATTCAGTTCCAATCAGGAGAAATCAAAAATGTGGGGCTGGAGGCAAGTGGGTGCTGCCTCATTGCTGGTGATGCCCAGAGAAAGCTGAGTGTGCTGGTGGCAGGGGGATCCTCTTTCTGCCTGAAGCACCCTCATGTCCCACTGCATCTCAGTATCATGCATGGTGCAGCAAGGTCACCAGAGGTCCAAAAACAGGGCACAGTGCTCCGTTGCACTGGCCCTGAGAAGTGGGGCTGCATGTTCAAACCACGGTGTTGAGGACGTGCCTGCCTGTCAGTGGGGCCAGGCTGGATGCTCTGAAGGCAGATGTGCCTGGCTGACCCTCCAGTTCAGATGCAGAGCCCATTCATTTCATGGCCAACAAGCACCATCACTGCAGTCTGGCTGGCCCAGTTTTCAGTCTCAGCACTCCTGCTTCTCATGAAATTGTATTATTTACAGAAAACCTTATAACTTAATCAGCAACTGAAGATTATTGTTGAAAGTGGTTGAGGAAACACAAAGTCATTTTATAGCTGAGGAACGTGTAAAGAGCAGGGGCCAGGGGTGAGTGTCATAAGCAGACGTGGCCAACAGCTCATGACAAATGTTAAAATATTTAGAGAAAAAGAATAAATCTTGCTGCCAAATTTTAATTTAATTAGGGATTGTTTGGGTTTTGTTTTTTTTCATGAAGTTGGTTTACGGCTGTTCATCGAGAAGCATCACTGCTGCTGCAACAGACAGCAAATAGAGGTTGTAAGTCGTGCCACGCCGTCCGCAGCCACGTGTCCCTCACATGCCAAAGGAGGGGAAGAGGGGATTCATAACAGAAGGACATTACATTGTCTCAGAACAAATCAGAATTGTGCATGCTGAAAAGTTATCTGTCTGCACTCACCAGAACAATTTCTTGGTCTTCCCCAACATTTTCGCAATGCTCATACGTAAGCATTGAAAGAACAGAGGGAAAATTAAACGAAGCTGTGGGAAGAACGCTGAGTTTACCATCTGACTTTGATTTATGATATTTTCTGTGGCATAATCAGATTCATTTATTTTCTTGCTGGGCAGACTTTGCAGACACTTAGCAATGCAATCAAGGATTCAATGTTTGGCAAAGAATGCTCAGAAGTGTCTGCCCAGTAAGTCTGCAGTGGGAAAACAAGCTGAAAAATGTTGGTTGTTGCTCTTTCTTTTTGGTCTGTGGGAGAGAGAATGTTATGTGCACTATGAAACCACCATTGAAATAGCTCAATGTTAAAAAAAAAGGGAGGCATTGCAGGGGTCAGCTGTGAGAGTGGGCAAGGGAGGCAGGAGGGGATGGTGGTGATGATTGCAGCCATGGCACATGCAGAGATGCTCTGTGCAGCACCTGCTGCTCCAGCCTGGCTGCCCAAGTGACAAGGCTGGGGATAACCTGATCATTTGTCTGTCATGTGTGAGCAAGGGCTCCCCAGGATAAGGCTCAGCCCTAGTGTGAATTCAGGGACTTCAGTATCTCAAGCCTTTCTTGTTCTTGCTGTGGCTGACATTGATTAGGCAGGGGGCAGGTAAGGTTTTGGTGAGCTTTCCAAGGGGTTACAGCATCTCTCTGTGACGGGAACACTGATACATGTGATGAGAGGCAGCAGACAGGGTCAAAGTGATGTGCCATCACAAGTGGAGGGGCAGCATCCACAGACAAACGTTCCCCACCACCACAGGGAAGATACTGCCTGTGCAGCCCTACTTACTGGCCAGCCCTCACCAGGCCTCATCTGCAGTGGGTGCTGCAAGCATACCCTGCCACCAGCACCCCCATTGCCATGCTTCTGCAGGAAACTTCCCTTCTCCAGGGCTGGGACTGTTCCACCCTTGGGCAATGCTGCTCCTTCCAGTCTGCTTCTAGACTGGGATGGAAACCTTTCCAAGAGTAAATTGTAACTTGGAATGGAATAAAACATAGTTTTAGTTTACTGAAATGACTAAAGTCTAAACTGAGAAAACCCATAGATCTTCAGTTAAATGCAGAGGCTCGGTTTGTATTTTTTTCCTGCCTGTGTTTCCATTGATGTCTGGTATCCAGCTGCAGATCACCACAGCATTGCACTGCCTCACCCTTCCTTTGCCTTAAGAGAGTGTTGCAGTTCACAGGATCATCCATGCAAACATGATGTGATACGCTCAGGGTCGAACTCACTGCTGTTGAAGTGAGGGGAAAATTTGCCATTAACTTCAGTGGATCAAACCCTTCATAACTAATTTATCACTAATTACATTATTAATGTTATAACACATCCTAAATAGCAGATGCTGTTTGAAGGGGTGCGGGCGAGACAGTGCAGCATGCCTTGCTGCAGGACCCTGTCCAAAGGGCACAGGGGGCCTTAAGCCCCACAGCCAGCACAGGGCTAGGTGACTGTTTGCATTCTGTGCCACTTAGGCAGTGTGGGTTTTCTTAAAACCTGACCTCAACATATGTTTCATTTCCTTTCTGAGGACAATTGCCTGCCTTTGCCATCAAAACAGTATCAAAGAATGATATTCTGCTCATGAACATACCCCAAATGGCAAGCAAGCTTCCAAAGCTTGCACTTCCAGGCAGTTTTTATTCCACAATGTCTCACCAACCTGAAGGAGCTGCATGTCCAGCATGTGCTGCCAGAGAGGCGGAGACGGGTCAGCATGGGGGAGGGTGGGCAGTCCCTGTGCCATGGTGGCAGTGGCAGCACCATCAGGGGCTCCCTCTTCTCCTGATGCCCAGTGCCGCAGAGGAGGAAGTGTGAGAGGCAAGACTGAAAAAGGCAGAAGTGAGCTTCATGTGACTCAAACCAAACTTCTCACTGCTGGTGACATACCTCTTGTGAAGTGCATGTGGCATTTGCAGCCTGCATACAGAACAGCTCTTCCACAAAACCCTGGGATGCAGCTCAGCCTCAGCTCCTTCCCAGCAGAGGAGCCTGTCCCAGGCATGGCAGGAGCAGCCAGCTCGGCTCTGTCTGTCCTTTGGGAGCCTCAGACTCTACCACTAAACAATTCCACCTCGACCTCTTCACTAGCACATACATCTGGCGTTGCTCACCTGAAAGGGATGAGGTCTGGTACCCAGGGGAAGGCAATCCCTGTTTGGGGCTTCTCATTAACAGGAGTCCACTCGCATTTCCTGTCATCATTCTGGCAAGGCACAACCTGCACCACATCTCTTCATGAACAGGATTGAGATTGGGAATGTGACACACTGTGGATGCAACTTATATCTATTATTTAAAAATGTCCTTGCAGAATTAATTGACATCTCTTTTTTTCACCTCACTGCAGCAGATGTAGCAAACAACTGGCACTTTGACAGATGACTATGGATATTTTCCTATAGAGACACAACTTGGGGAGCTTGGGTTCTTGTTTGCGAATTTCTTAATACAACTGTATCTGGCAGACACTCAGAAAATCGAAGGGTAGGAGGGTTCAGGATGAGAGGCTACCAAGCATGGGTACCACACACTGGTGTGTTGGCACTGTATCCCCACACAAGGCCAAAACGCAGTGTAAACCCTAGCTGCTGGTGTGAAGTACCCCTGGGATTGTACCATCAACTCAGTTCCTTCAGCCTGTCATAAAGCAGAATACTGCTAATGTACCTGCAGGTGACGGTTACAAAACACTCCAACAAATCAAAGGGGGCCACCCACTTGAACCGCCATGCTGTGCTGGCTGGTGATGAGCAGGGAAGCCCTGGACCACCACCCTCCTGTCCTGCCCCCTGCCTGTGAACACCCTGGCCTTTGGGCGTCTCCCTGGTGTCAGGTCCTTTCACTTGGCTTCCCTATGCCATGCTCCAAGTATTGGGAAAAATCATAATAAAAGTAAAATAATGAGGTCCTGCCTACAGCTACTGTTGCGGCATTTCTTGTCCACAAACCTGAGAAGTGATTGCTTGTTCACAATCGATTATAAGGTTGGTGAGATCTACTCACTTCTTTGGCACTGTCATCACCTCTTGTTCAAGACATGGAAGATGCTGCCAGGGAAAACCATCTGGTGACTGCAAAGCCAGGCTCCATATCCCATGTAAAATGTGTGAAGCTCAGATCTGATCTCCAATCTCAAACCATCTCCAAAGCCTGCAGCCCAGCCAAGACAGCCAGCACTAGTGCCTGTGACTGAAATAAGGTGTGTGCTTTAATGATGTCTTTCTCCTCATGAGCACAAGAAATTGCATATCCACAAGACACTTTCTTTCATAATGAAGGTCAGGTGCTGTTTTTCTCTCCTAGAAAACTTGGTACACCCACATTTCTGCTAAAAATAATAAATACTGGTTATTTTGTGAGACAGCGGGTTGATGGGAGAGGTACACAAAACAATACCTCCTTTAGCATGTATATAGTTAACATACAGAAGGAAGCAGACCTGTACCACATATTCTTAAATAGAAGGTGATGCAAAGCAAAACCAACAAGTGTTAAAATAACAGGGCAGAAACTGCAGCAAGGTTACATCGCTGAGAGGGTGGAAGCAGTCTGCAGGGTATAATAGGTTTTAAATTGGAGGCCTCTACTTAAAACCCACAGGAAATAAGAAGGGTCAAAGAGGCAAAATTGCACAACTGTTATATTACTTTAAAAGACAATCTGATTTCTCCTTCAGAAATTGCAGCATTTTTTTTGGAAGATGTCTTTGACAAAAGATGTCATAATTCAGGTCCATTGCTGAATGAGAGAGCGTCCAAGAACCCAGAGTTTTATTCAGGTGAAGTGTTTTTCTGAGTGTGCTGTAGAGCTGTGGCATTTCCACAACACTGGAAATGTCCAGGTTGGGGGGGTTGAACCTGGAAACAAAACTGCAGTAGGAGAGACCTCCTCAAGACTGCTGTTAGATGCTTGTATTTGGAAGACGTGCAGAGGTGGATGTTGAGGATCCAGGGTGGGTGGCAGAGGAGCCTGGAGCTCTACACCCACCCACACATATCCTACATTGGCACAGGCAGGGCCAGCAGTAGTCCTGCACCAGGCCTGTGCTCAACTGCTGCATGTCTGCTGAGAAGCCAGAGGGAAGCTAGGAACAGGGTTGGAAGGTGGGAGAACCCTCCAGCCATGTGGTGGGACTGCAGGGGCTGGCCATGAAGCAGTGCTACGTGCATGAGGGGCTGTATGCTCACATTGTGCTTGCTGCACGGATGTGTTTGGACAGCACCTTTCAACCTGTGACTTCTTACCACCCCTATTTAGCAACACAACCCAACATAATCCCAACCCCAATTCAGCCCAACACCAAGCCAATCCCAGTGCCAACGCCTCTCTACCAGTCCCCTATGCAACAGCCCATCACAACATGGTCTGGCTTTTAGCCTATTTTTCTAAAAGCTGAAAAACCCAAATACGGGGGGTGGTACAAAATACATTTAGTTCTCCTACAGACATTTTAGAGTTTTTCTCTTTTTCTGCTCTCTGTAACATTTAGTCTCTTGCTCAAGATATCTAGTTGTACATGTTTGGGGGGGTTTGTGTTTGTTTGTTTGGTTGATTGGTTTGCTTTGTTCTGTTTTTTAAAGAGGCTACACTCTCTAAATCTCTCCCTGCTTTAGGGCAATATCATCTGATAGGACACTACAGTTTTCACCAAGGCAGGTTCAGGCTTAGGGTGAAGCTACTTTCTGGTGTTACTGGTCTCTTTCCTCGGGTAGCAAATGAACGAGGCAGATTCTCAAGAGAGCTTAAGTTTTTACCAGTCTCTCCCAGCCAAAAAAGATGTGCCAGCCACGAAAGCAAGGTTCAGCTCCATTGTGCCAAAGTTTTGGTCTATCCTCTGTAAAAAAATAAAACTTCAGTAATGCAAATTTTCAGTATACTGAGAAGTCTTCTTTTACACTTGAAATACTATTTTGTGTTTACATTTTTTCAGTAACTTATTAATTTATGAGATTAGCAGGATCATGCTGTGTCATGTGTCTCAATTGCATCCCATAAATATTTAACACTATTGAAAACCAATAATTTTCTAACTCAAAAAACAGTATTACAGAAATTAAACAATTGCTAAGTGACCATTGTGCTTTTTCATGAGCCCCATCTACTTTATTACACTGCAACAAGCCAGGATAACCAATTACAATTCACTAAAATGTACCGTCTACTGACTGAGAAAGGCTATTATATTTTCAGCTTCCATGTAGTTCAATGAAAATTAGAGTTCAATGTGTATTTTGAATGCAGTAGGTTATTACTATGAAGTTAATCATACCGTTACTTTTTATTGTGGGTCAGTCCATAGAAGTTTAAAGGGACCCTGACAGAGGGGAATAAATGAGGCCAGTCCTGCGGCTGCCCTGACAGTGGGGTACTGTGCCAGGCTTAATGCACCCTCCTGAAGTCTTCCCAAATTGTGTCACTTGTAGAATTTGCACTTGACTTTAGCAAACATTAAATGTTCTTGTCACTGAGAACTAATTAAGAAATCTGGACCACTATTGCTGAGCTAATTTTGTTCAGGTTGACTGCATGTTCAAATCTGACTCTAGATGCTCATCTAATGTATACTGTGACCAACTATTTCAGTTGGATTAAGGTAATTACCTAGCTCAACACTTTTCTGATACATTTTACACTAATGGAATCCAAAGCTTTTATATGCTTCTCCATCTTCACTTCAGAGGACTGGGAGTGTGAAACTGTGCTTGAGGATGGAAAAGCCAAAGCCAGGCTAATCAGCAGCCTACAGGACAGCTCAGCCTAGACTTACCGTTTTGGGAGGCAGCAAACCAAGCACCACTTTAAAAGGCTTTATTTTCACAGACATCAGAAAGAGCTTCATCACTGGCAACAGTGATGCACCCACTTGGGATCTGAGGAGCCAGCAATGCGGATTGAGCAGAGTGGGTGGGGGGCTTCTCAGATCCACTGCACTCTTCTTCCAGGTCCTGTACACTCCAAAACACTGCAGAGGGGGCAGGAGGCAAGCAGGGACACACAGTCCTGGACTAGTGGGTGGCTCCTGGAGTGTTAAGTCCCCTTGCTGTGGCAGACATATGTCCAAAGTACCAGGCTCATCTCACAGGACACCAGGATACATGGCCAGCATGCCACATCCAACCAAGCAAAAGCCAGCCCCTAAAAAAGTGTCCTTGCTCTGGGAATATTAAAGACATTGTGATCAGAAAGTAGAAGCTCTGTAATTCTGTAACACATCTGATGCACAATGAGCTCAGCCCAAGTGGAGGACCCAGAGGTGATGCCTTTCACATGACCACAGCTCACATCCTTCAGACACAGCATTCTTCATCCATTTACCACAATCGCATCTCTAAAACTGCAGTCCTACAGCTGCTCACCTTGGTAGTGCCCATGGTGAGATATAGGGACGCACCATATAGAACAAAGCAAGGAGATGGGATTTTCCACAGCGCCAAAACACAGGCAGCTAACAGAAAGCATTGGAAAACTCATCTTAATTAAACCAAACCACCAACCATTTCAGAGAGCAGCAGTGACTGAATGCATATACAGCACATGGGTCACTGGCATATCCCCTCTGACAGTAAAGGTCATAGAATCATAGAATAGTTTGGGTTGGAAAGGACCTTAAGATCATCTAATTGCAACCCCCTGTCATGGGCAGGGACACCTCACACTAAACCATGCCACCCAAAGCTCTGTCCAACCTGGCCTTGAACACCGCCAGGGATGGAGCATTCACAACATCCTTGGGGAACCATAGCTTTTCCCCCACCTTGGTGGAGGAGGCTAGCTAAAAGGGCAGGAGGAAGGTCAGTCCCAGAGGATGTGCAATGGGAAGGCACATTGTGACCTGAGGAGAAGCAGAAGCCTCCCTGACACTAAACCCAGGGTGAGGGCGGCAGTGGCCTGCATGTGGCTAGAGAAAGGACTCATCCTGGGAAGACAGCAAGAACATGGACACAACCCTTCAGGGTGTATCACCCAACCTATACCATGGCTTGTCTGCAGAAAGCTCCAGGGTTCACCTTGCCTGCTAGCAAAAAGATTAAAGAATAGAAAAAAACACCTTTTATGAACTACAATTTGAAGGATTGGAACTTCTTCCTGAGAGTGTTAACCTAGAAGGCACAGAGACACAACACTGTGGCTTCTGGCATTTTCTTATATAAGGATGGACACATACCTTGAAGCTTCACAGCAGCCTGTTCCAAACCATTACAACTGGGGCTGCAATGCAGGTCTCTTACTGGGGAGAAGCAGGTGGGACATGCTAGCTCTTGTCTCCCCCTCACTTCACAGGAGATATCCACATAGTGGGGAAAACAGCAGGACTGCTGAGGTGATAGCAGAGTTTTGGATTTGTGGATTTCCTACACAAATTGTTTCCATAGAACACCCAATCTCTCCTTTGTTCTGCTTAAGTGTTTTATTTCCACCTCTTCAGTGGTTTGCAGAGTTATGGTAGAGCCTCTGCATATCTGTTTTGTGCACAACACAGAATATTGTTCAACAATATAGGAAGGGGAGGATGACGAAAGTCTACAGGCATTTTTTAAGTGACAGTATCAGATTACCTTTATTGTACATCATAATTGTACATTACAAACATGCTGAAGACCCCACAGCTATTTCTAGTTAAATTAGACACGGTGCCAAGAACAGAGCTTTCTTTAAGAAGAGGCTTTAAAGCTTGGGTTTGAACATCTTGGCATACATCTCGCATGCTCTTTGAGACCTCCTGTCACTTAGAAAATAATCTCCTTCCCATAATCTACTTTTGCAGTCAATACTAACCACAACACTTCAAGAAAAAAGATTTTAAGTGATAATCATGAAAATAGATATGGACTTACTTTTCATAATGTCACAGTAACATGGAACAATGAAAATCTGCCAGTGTTTATTGTCTTGAGGCTTCTAGGTCTTCATAACCAAAGAGGCTGCTGGGGAGGATGTCTCACACTCATGCTGCTGTAGCTCTAGATGACTAGCGGAAAGGCTACTGCTGTGGCTGAAAGGCCATGAACTGTCCCTTCTTTCTGCAACAGCTGCTATGTGGAAATGCATGCAGAAGCATTAGACAACAGATCCAGTCAGCATCCTCCTCCTCCTCTTGCTGCTGCCAGTGCAGCCTTAGATACGAGTTTGGAGTTATTTCTTTTTTACTCTGTTTTCCTCAGTTACCGGGAGTTTTTGAAACACAAAAGGACACCACATTTGCCAAACTTTCACAAAGGTGAATGAGCAAATCTTGGTAATATCATTGAATGGTGCTTGCTGTATCAAAAATACAGAGGGAGACTGGCCTTCCCGAAATCACTTATGTTCTTCAAGGCATTAAAATTTATCTACAGACTTGGTATACAAAGACCTCACATGCAGTCAGCTCAGGTGTTCCCACCTACTGACCCAGACCAGAGCTTACCACCTCTGAATATGGTCTTATGCAAAAGGTGTGACTTCAGTAACTGGTAAGAAATCCTCCCACCACAAGACCTGACCTGGATGTTTTGATGTGCAATTTTACAAGGCACAGATTACATCGCATTGGATTGCATTGCATCGCATTGCGTAAAGCTGGTGAAGAAGATACAGAAAACATCTCCTCTGCACACAGAGGTCAGCTGGGGACCACGACAGGATACGAGAGGCTCAGCCCTTCCCTCACCCTTGCCACACTTACCCCTTCACAAACAGGCAGAGATGGAGCAACAGAGGTAAATGCCCTTTAAATACTGTATCATCCTCAGTGCCCTAGAAAGGCTTTTAGTTATTGATTACACAATTGATCACACATTTCTGCTACAGCAGCAACCAAAGGGGCCACTTGCTGGACCATGAGCTGCTAGTGACTCTCCCTGCTTCCACCAGACCTCCCTAGCCCTTTCCTGCTCTGACTTTTCCCCAACAGCTGATTGCACTAATCATCATGTTCCTGGACAGGAGTGGAGCTTGAAAAGTGTAAGATGAGGAGCATCTTGTGAAAATTGTTAAAGAAAGTCATCAGAAGCAAGAATCCAAATGCAAATTAAGCCACTAACAGTGAAATGCAACAGATCTTTCTTGCAAAGGGAAGACTTTCGGTCTGCTGAAGAGAGACAGAAGAGTGGCCACAAGACCTTTGCATGCTCCACAGCAAACATGCTCAATCAGATGAGTTTGGCCTTCACTCCCCTTCAGGCCTTGCCCTCCCCATTAAGCTGCTAACAGTGCCATTTATGATGTTTTTTTCTGGGATGTGGTTGCCTCTACTTCAGGAAATTGGATTGAGCTTATCGCTCATACGCCACAAATTGGGCAATAACTTTCAGTCACTACCCACGAACTAGATTTGAGTCAGCCATCTAGAACTGAAAGGTCCTCTAAAGCTTATTACCAGCCTCCTGAAATATCCAGTTACTAAATGGACTTAGCACATGAGACACAGGAGTGCCAATATTTATTAGGTGATCACGCTGTTTTCTCGATCAATTTCAGGCATGACCCGAGACGTTGTGCTCAGCACTGCAAAGCATAAGCAGCCAGAACAACTCTCTTTGCTGCAGTTTATTTGCTGAACTGTGGTCCTATATAGCAGATCTTCAACTCATATGACTTGATTCATGTCCATCATCACCCCGCGCAGCACTGCAGCAGGTCCCAGGACGGATCTCCCCAAAGCACGCTTGGTCCTGGCTAAAAGAGCTCTGATGGGTGGTACTCATGGGAAATGCACACCAGGGGCTGTGGGGCAGGAGCAGGCAGCGCTCACACAGACGTGACCATGGGCGCTTCTCAACCTGGATTAGATGTTCCCCGTAAACCTAATTTTTAAAGGACTTATTGTGAAATACAGGCAGGCATGGATTCCTAAAGAAACCTAGCCACCTGCAAGAGAAGAGGAGCCACGGACCATTACAGAATGAATGGATGATCAATTGCCGTGGTTTAACTGAAACCAGGACATCAATAATGAGTGAAAGCCAGGCAGGTTGGACCCTGCTGCTTGATCTTCAGGCAGCCATTACCAAGAGAAGGGACATCTTAAAAATTCATTATTTTTCTTCATTTTTTTTTTCTTTCTGTCATTCTATGATTTGAGAGCGAGTACAACTACAACTGCAACTTATCCATTTGGTAGAATTTACTTCAGTGATTAAAATAACTGCATGGAATTAGCGCAATTCTAACATTACTTTTTATCTGAAGTGGCAGAAAATCATTGCTCCTGGGATAATTCTTAACCTAACAGAATGACCTCTATGAAATACATCCAAAAGTTTTATGATTTTCCCCTTCATGCTAATTTAATGTAGTCCAATTGTTTAATCTTAAAACGATCACATTCAAAATGAAGTAATACAGTTTACAACAAGACACTGTAGGAAATAATTAGGTTGCAAGTTCTGGAGGCTTTAATATGGTTGAAATTATAGAACTATCTTTGAATTCCCTGTATGGTCCTATTAAATGCAGTAGGCATTGATGTTGCTAGCTGTCAGGAAGCAAAATGAAAAATAGTTTTAATAGCTGCTCTTTGACCTGTTTTATATTTTATGTCAATTAGAACAGCACACAACCATGCATAATTATGAAGCATAGATGCATTAAAATGTACACATAATTTGTGTTCTTATGGCAACCATTGCATTAGGATAGAGAAAACAAACTGATGACTTCCTATTGTTGAGTTGTCTTAATATCAAATATGCAAAAGTTTTGGCTGTCTGCTTGCTTTGTGTAATTTAAAAATACTCTGAGAGACAAACAAAAATCAGTGTGTAAATGTACATCTGCCATGTGTGCCAGGTCTCAGACTGCAGGGAACAGCACCCACAGGAGCTGCTGAGTTAAGGCAGTCAGGCACACAGCACGTGGGCCTGGGTTTCCAAGCGATCTGTTTCATCCACCATAAAAGTTATTTGCCAGTCCATGGAAGATCCCACAACAGTCCTTTGGCTTCATTTGGGTCTTAAACAGGAGTGACTGCTGCTCTGGTTTCAAATGGGGACAGTCATCTTCTGAAGTAAGTTGATAAAGATGAAAACATCAGCTAGGACCTAAAAAAATCAACATGCTAAACCAAAATTATGCAGGGAAGAGCCTGATTTAAAGGGGACTATTTAATAAACAGTCCTCACATCTTCTTCCCAATCAGAAAATACCTGGATGTAAAGCAGAACATGTAGATGTGGTCACACTACAAGAAAATGTCAGCATAGAACCTTCACATAGAGACGGTCTGAAGTGAAAAAATCCTGCATCTTCTGCAGCATGGTCCAGGGTGCCAACAACTGCAACACATGCACAGATTTTCACATCCTTTGAGGTGCTATTAGTGAAGATGAGGAGATCAGGGCTTTATTTCTGTGCTTCGAGAGGCACCTGAACCACCTTCGGGAAGATGCTTCCTACTTGAAATGTGTCTATTAGCACTGCCGCCTGCTGCACTGCTGTGGTTGCCCCCCCCTGCCCTGAGACTGTGATGGATCTCACGCTTTGATGTCAGATCTTAGTACCACTTCCAAATGCTCCTGTTCTCAGTGCTGGCATGCACCATCCCCTGGCATCATCCTACAGACAGGTTCATGGAGTGTTTTTAAAGAAAAAATAACCCGTGAAATCTGGAAAATTCATCCTCCACGAAACCAAGACGTGCCGTATTTTTACTGGAACTGGAATCTCTCTTTTATTGAAGTCATCTGCTCATTTCACCATTGCCAGAAGGTTGTGGGAACAGACAGGGCACTGTGCTGGTGAAGCTAGCATGGGAAGGTCCCCTGATGCACTCTGGGTTTGCAGGAAGCACAGCTAAGAGTAGGGAAATGCAGAAAGCACACAAAAGGGCATGCAAACACCTGCATTGCATCTGGCCTTACCTGGCTCCACCATGGGTCTGGCATGGGTAGGATATTCAGGTCTGGCCCGGGAAGACCCACGCACATGGCCTCACTGCTTTGTGGGTATGAACTGAGTATCCGAAGAGGAGGATTTAAAGAAACCACCAGAACGTTCCTGTGTGCTGCAGACCTCCCTTAGCCACAGGTCAATGAGCTCATGCACGTAGTGCTGGACTGGTACACAGCACTGCCAGCTTGCTTCTCACATTTGAGCCCAAAATGCAATCCCGCAGTTTGAAGAAAAGTTGGCAGATAAAAGAGCTTATACATTGATTCTTTAATAATGCATCCTTGCACTCCACATAACAAATCTGTGCCTTTCTGAAAGGGTGTGGGGAATTTCATGGAAAATCGCGTCTCACACAGAGACCTTGAGGACAGTTTTTTTGGGTGTCTACAGGTACCTTCCCATTTTAATCTGTTTTAGAACGCTATCTATAGAATCCCAGTGGTTTCATTCATACTAAAAATGTACCTGCAAGATACAGCCATTACATTCTGCTTAACATTCAAGGCAGGTCAGGGATGTTTAACACTGCTTCCCAGCAGAAGAAAGGAGTGTTTCCTAGGACAGGGGATGAGAGGACAGCAGTTGAAGTTCTTTACAGGGCTGCTGCTTTGCACAGAGCTGTCAGGGCTAGGAGAGCACCATGGCACATGCCATCCCTCCCACCCCAGCACACACTGAAGCCGGTGTCTCAACACCCAGGTGGCCCTTGCTATGGTCCCCGTATCTGGGAGGTTGATGTGGCAGGGTCACAGCCCTGTGCTGTGCATGAGATGAGCTGTTTAGAGCTAAACAT